>JAKTRJ010000031.1:0-119158 GCA_030579655.1 Liangdongia dryadoides
CCTGATGGGGCTTTACCAGAGACTGAAGCAGATGGAGTAGAGACGGAACCTGATGGTAGTTTACCAGAAACATCAGCAGATGGAGTAGAGACGGAACCAGAAGTAGATGGTTTCTTAGCACCAGAGATCGCATCTTTAGTATTACCAATATAATCATTTGGAGAAGCTTTGATATCACCAGCTAATTTCTTAGCACTAGAGTAATCACCATTCTTAACATCAGCTGCAATATTCTTAGCATCTGGTAGGATCTTCTTACCATCTGTAGCTGCAGCCTTACCAATAGAGGTCAATTTGTCCTTGTTCAAAGAACCAGTCAAACCAGAACCAGAGGAAGATGGAGCATTGCCAGAGACAGAAGCAGTTGGGGCTTTAGAAGAAATAGAACCAGATGGAGCTGTACCAGAAATATCCTTAGAGCCAGTTTGTAGTTTCGGATCTAAAGAACCAGATGGTGTAGAAATAGAAGCAGAGCCTTGCAACTTTGGGTCCAAAGACGAACTTGGTGTAGAACTTGAACCGGAGCCTGAAGCTAAAGTAGCACCAGCTGCGGCACCCAACCCAGCTGCGGCAGCAGTCAAACCAGCACCAGATAATTTGGAACTAGGAGCTGAACCTTTGGCAGCACCTGAAGCTGATGGAGTAGCAGTCTTCAAGTTAGTGGTAGGGGCCTTAACAGAGGCTGATGGAACAGATGTCTTCAAGTCAGCGGTTGGGGTCTTGATGGAACCGGATGGAGTAGAAGCTTTAGCTGAGACTGATGGTGCCTTTGCGGAGGATGATGGTGTTTTGGCAGCAACAGAAGCAGATGGAACAGATGCTTTAACGTCAGTGGCTGATGGAACTTTGACAGATTTAGCAGAACCAGATTTAGAAATGTTGGATTTAATAGATTGAGAGGAAGCTGATTTAGAAACAGAGTGAGAAGAAGTAGATTTTGGAACAGAGGAAGCTGATGGTCCAGTACCGGAGTTTCTCTTACCCTTGAAAGAACCAAAAGCAGAACTCAAACGACCAAAACCACTCTTGTGTTTTTCTTTAGAATCCTTTGAAGAATTAGATTTAGTAGAAGAAACAGATGGAGTAGAAGCAGAAGCAGAAGTAGATGGAGCTTTGGCACTAGCTAAAGCTTCCTTTGTGTTGCCAACGTAGTTATTTGGAGATTTAGCAGCATCAGCAGCTAATTTCTTAGCACTGGAATAGTCACCTTTCTTGACATCAGCTGCAATGTTTTTTGCATCAGGTAAAACTTTCTTACCATCAGCTGCAACAGCTTTAGCGGTAGAAGCCAAGTTGCCCTTGTTCAAACCAGCAGCAGGAGTAGAACTAGAATCAGGACCAGATTTAGATGGGTTGGAGCCAGATTTGGAACCTGCAGCTAAACCTGCACCAGCAATAGCACCCAAACCAGCAGCACCGGCAGCTAAGCCAGCACCAGAATGTTTATCAGCTGAAGTGGAATCAGTGGCAGAACCAGAAGATGGAGCAGAACCGGACTTGACATTACCATAAGCGTCCTTAGTATTACCTAAGTAATCATTTGGACTATTAACGACGTCCTTAGCTAAAGTTTCAGCAGAAGTGTAATCACCATTCTTGATATCAGAAGCAACATTTTTAGCATCTGGTAGAATTTCCTTACCATCAGCAGCAACAGCTTTACCCAAAGTAGTCAAATTATCTTTGTTTAGAGAACCAGAAGAAGTACCAGTAGTTGATGGAGCAGAACCTGAACCAGAGGTCAACGAAGCACCAGTAACAGTAGCAGCACCAGCAGCAGTAGCTAAACCGGCAGATGGAGCAGAAGTGGCAGGAATTTCTTTAGAAGCAGTAGTAGATTCGGTTTTTGGAGCACGAGATTGAACGCCAGATTGAGAGTCAGATGGGTATTGTTGAAAAGCGGTGTTGTTTGAAGATGGGGTATCGATTTTTTCATTTAAAGAACCAGAATCAGTAGCAGAACCAGTAGCAACTGGGATGGATGGTCTTGAACCTGGAGCAGCTTTTTCAGCAGCATCTTTAGCAGCTTTTTCAGCTTTTTCAGCAGCCAATCTATTTTGTTCTTTAGTAACTTCAACAACGTTCTTTTGGATAGAGGCAGCTTGAGACAAAACTTGAGATTCTGGAATAGTAGCCCAGTATTTTTCAGTGTTATCATCAAGTAATTCTCTCTTTTCTGTATCAGTAATAGATGAGATAGCAGCTTTAGAAATTTTTTCAGAATTTAAGTCAACAAATGAACGACGAGTGTTATAAACTTCTTTTTCGAACTCATTTTCTGTCTTGGTGTTGATAGAGTTGAAGATTGTGTCAACAATCAAGTTTAGAGCAATGGAGATATGTTCAGAACTCAAGATAACTAATAAAACAACCCAAGGTTGAACCTTAACAGGGGAATAGTAATAAGAAGAAGCAGAGACTTGTTCTTCAATGATATCAGATTGTCTAAACATTACAGTGATGGCTGGAGCAACCAAAGTACCAATCCAAGTCAAGATTTTTAGGTTAGTATCCCATGGAGAAATAGTTTCAACTTTATCAGGGACTGGTCTTGAAGATTGGAAGAATAATTTAGTAGCATCACCTCTAAATTCAATCCAGTTGTTAATTAATGAAACAATTGGTGCCAATGACCAAACAGGGCCAAAAATAGCTAAATAACCAAATTGAATAACCATTTCTCTGTATTCATCATCAACGTTATAAGCTGGTAAAGAAACTTGTTTACGAACTTCTTTCAAGTAAGCAGCTTCTTCTGGAGAATCTTTTAAAACCAAAGGAGAGTTAACTTCTTTCTTACCTTTCAAGAATTCTTGAATTTTACGTAAGATTACTGGGACAAAGTTTTCAACAAAAAACCCAACAACTTGATTAGTAACAGTGTAGTATAAGAATTGATTGTTTAATCTTTCCTTGTTGATTTGGAAGCCTTGTTCTTGAATTGTGATGTTATATTTGGAAGTATAAACTTGGATCAAACTCAAGTATGGGTTGATCAAGTGACCAAATGGCAAATAAATGAAACTAGTAATCAACAATGGCATATAAGAAGCCAAAAAGTTCAATACAAATTGTTTTTGAACATAAGAACGGTTATAACTGGTATCAGTTTCATGATTTTCCCATTTCATAGCAAGATTAACAAAAATGGTGTAAATAGCGGTCAAGATTGGAATGAATGCAACAATTAAGATAGTTGGAACAAAACTTAAGAATTGTTTACCAGGGCCTTGATAAATTTCATTTAAAAAGATTTCGATACAGAAACATAATAATTGATAAGAAATCAAAATGGCAGTAGCACCCAATGCAACAGGTAAAAAGGAAACTTCCTTCAAGATTCTTTTCCATTGTTTTGATTGTGGAGCTTTTTTCCCAGTGATGACATCAGTATCTTCGGTTTCACCAACAAATTGAGGTCTCTTCTTTTCAATGGCAGAAGAACCTCTTGTTTGCCAATTGATAGCATAAATTGATTCCTTTTTTTTCCAAGCATTAACAAAAATGATTGAAGATAGTAAATTTAAGATTGTAAAAATAATTGAGTATCTTTTAAAGAAGAAGAAAGAAATTAACCCAATAATAGATGGAAAGATCAAATATAAAGTGTAAAATCTTAAAAACCCAAAATATAAACCAACTTGTTCCCCAGTTAAATCCTTAATAGTATCAATGTCCCTCTCATCGATAAATTTTTTTGTGGACCATTCTTTAACAAGTTTTTTATTTAATTCGTAGTCATATAGTGGAATGATACGATCAACAAATTGCCATTCTCCTTCCCCTGGAGTAATAGCAGCACCACCTTCAAAAGATGGAGCAGTGATCAAATCATAAATCACCCTTAATTTGTCAGCAGGAGTCAATCTTGCTAAAACATTGTTTGATGCACTTATTTCAGTGTTTACACCATATAAGTAGTCTTTAATGTTTGATTCTTTTAAAGCTTTTAATAATTTTTCATCGCTTAATTTAACAAACACTAACAAGGAAGCGTCCTCCCCAGGTCTAACAGTTGAATAAAAACCAACATTTTTCAAGGAGGTTATCAATTTTTTGAAATCATCATTAGCATTTTCAATTGGAGCGCCTTGTTCATCAGTCTTGTATTGGACTGACAAGACGTAGTCAGGATTTAATTCACCCAATGGGCGGCCTGACTGTTTAGTAGTAGCAGTAGCAGCAGTAGCAGCACTATCAGCAGTAGTAGTAGCACGCGTATCGGTTGGAGCTTTAGACATTGTGTTTAGGCTGACCGTGTGCAAGCAATTGAACTGTTGGAAGTGTTGAATTGGGTTTTGATAGCAGTGCTCTTAAAGGTTTTTGTAATTGGAAAGGTTACAACTTTATAAGGACAAATTTCAAGTTGTTAATTTTTTCAGTGAAGTTTCACTCACCCAAAATCCAAATCAAATCACAAATCACGATTTTCTGCCAAATTTCACCTTGTACTGCACTAATATGTGATGGAATGCTGTTTTACGCAAGGATTCTGCATATTACTGCAGAGTTATGTTGCTTACGCGACACGGGGTGTAATTACGCGGTTTGTTTATCACCTAAAAATTGTCTATAAAACTCGGTGATACCGTGGAAAGTTGAATCTTGCGTCACAGAAACAATGCAGATGAAATCTCTGGGGCAGTGTGCGTGGGCGTACCGTGTGCCACCCTCTGCTAGTGCGCGTATCATTTTTCTCTATAATTTCCTTTTCTCTGAAACAAGGCTGTAGCGCTAAAAAAGCAATTGAGGCGATAACAACCAGCCCTAGTGACCCTAATAGCCCTAATAACCCTAAAAATTTTAATTAACCCTAATAACCCTAAACATTTCTATAGAACCTCATTTTTATTCCATAAGATAAGTGATCCAATCTTTATACTTTCCCTGTTAAATGATAACAATTAGAAAGTTTGCTACAACTACAACTCTTAGATTACCAAAACCAATTAAAATGTCAGTAACACAACCAACTGAAGAAAGAACCCAAGAACTACTTCACAATTACAATTCCATTCTTGAACAAGTGGAAACTTATTCTGCTCAAAGACCAAAAGAATTAAAACACAAGGTTAATTTAGTTGCAGTTTCAAAGTTAAAACCAGCTAGTGATATTCTAGCTTTATATAATAATGGTGTTCGTCATTTTGGTGAAAATTATGTTCAAGAATTGATTGAAAAGGCCAAATTATTACCAAAAGATATTCAATGGCATTTTATTGGTGGGTTACAAACTAATAAATGTAAAGATTTGGCTCATAACATCCCAAATCTTTACTCTGTTGAAACTATCGATACTTTGAAAAAAGCTAAAAAATTAAATGATACAAGAGAAGGGAAAGGTGATGTTATTAATGTTTTTTTACAAATCAATACTTCTGAAGAAGAACAAAAATCTGGACTTTTACCATCTGATTTAAAAACAATTGAAGAAATTGTCAATTATTTAATCAATGATGGTAAAAATGTACATTTTAAAGGTTTAATGTGTATTGGTTCTTTTGAAGAATCAACTAATGACGGTGAAATTAATAAAGATTTTAAAGTGTTAGCTGATTTGAAAAAAACTCTTGATGAAAAATTCAACATTGATTTGGAATTATCAATGGGTATGACTCATGATTTTAAAGCTGCTATTCGTCAAGGTTCTTCTTATATTAGAGTTGGTACTGCTATTTTTGGTAATAGACCATTGAAATCCGAAGCTACTATTTGATTTTTCATTAAAAAAATATGTGTATGTATAGATTTATATAAAAGTTTAATTATAAATGATTGAAAAATTTAGCAATTGATGTAGTTACACATTCACTAATCATTGGTGATGTGGCTCTTACTCTAACTTCTAAACTATAATCATCAATGACTTTAAATTTAATCAATGTCCCAAATTTACCAGCAGAAGATGTATGTAAAATACCTGCACCACAAACAAATAAACTAGCTTTCCCTTCAACAACAGCAAACCCTAATTTTTCAATAAATCTTAATAACCAAGAATTTTCAATAACATAAGGTGATTTTACAATTTTAATACTTTCACCTTCTTTACCTAATGCATCAATTTGTTTCCAATGTTGTAAAAATTGTGTAAATGTTAATGCTGTTGGAGTTATAAATTTTGTTAAAAAAACTGGTAATTTTAATCTTAAAGAATTAAATGCACCACCAGTATTAAATTGAATATGTAATATTGGAACTTCATTTTCTGGAAATAATGATCTTAACATAACTTGAATTATACTATTAGTTTTCTGTTCTAATTCTAAATTATTATCTGGAAATTCAGTAATACTAGAAACAAGATTTGGATTCACTTGTTTTTGAGAATCCAATGATGTTAAAAATGAAGTTAACATTTGTGGTGATTTGTTTGTATAAGTTAATGTGAATTTAATAACATCCTTATGAGTTTCTATTCTATTAAATCTTAAAATAATCTTTAATAATGAATTTTCAAAAAAAATACCTTGATTAAATTCAAAAATTCTATAATAACCCTTTTCCCAATTTGGTGTTAAAGGTGCAATTTTTGGTTGATGTTGTTGTGAAGATGATTGTGATATTAATGATGGTGAAGCAATTCTATTTGGTGATTTTGTTCCAGTAAAAGAACCATTAGTTGAACCTGGCGCATTATTAAATGGATCTCTAAATCCAATATCTTCAGCACCAGCAGATGAAGGAACACTACCAATTTGAGTATCAATGTTATTTTCTCCAGTTTCTAATTTTAATTTCAAATCATCACTTGATTTAATCAAATCTTTTGAAGTTGCCACTCTTCTACTTAATCTTATTAATAATGGGTTTTGTCTGCTTGCAAAAACTGGAGTTGGTGATAAAACCATTGTATAAAAAATTTTACCATTTGGTGAACTTAATTTTTGAACTAAACTAATATATTCAAATGCACGCTGTTGTAATTCTGAATCAACTGAAATCATTTCAATTCTTAAAATTTTTATGATTCTAGATTTTAAATCTTTATTATCAATATCAGATTTTAATAATTTCATAAAACATGATAATAACATAACTCTTGTATCATTGTAAACATATAAATAAATATTTGATAATATATCAAATTGTTTAATGATTGGTTCCTCAGATGCAATAGTATATCCAAATTCACCTAATATAGAAGCTGCAATTTTAATCATTGGTTCTGAAACGGAAGGTTTAGTAATTCTTTTTAATAATTCTTTACATGTTAAACTTTGTAAATTTTCATTATTAACAACAATTTGAACAATTCTTTCCCAAATCGAATCGTTTAAATTTGGGCCTGATAAATCAATTAATTCAAGCATTGTGGTAACAAACCATGCAGGATCTTTAGCAAAACGTTCACTTAAAACAGAAACTTTAATTGTGATTTCTGCTTTTAAAATATGATCTGAAGTTTTTAAAATTTTTAATAATTCTGCAACAGTATATTCAATTGATGAAGAATCTGTTAATGTATAAATTAAATCCAAACTTTTTCGACAAATTGAAATATCATGATCTTTTAATAAATGAAATAATTTTAATAAATTTTTTTTAGCAGAATATAATGAATTATTCCCACCTTCTGAAGTTAATGTAATTAAAGAATTTAAAGCCAAATATCTAGTATTTGTTTCTGGAGAATCTAATAATTTAGTCACTGCATCAACTGATGAAGCTAAAGCTTCTGGAGATGGATCTAAATGACTAGCCAATGAAATGACTGAAAATAAAACTGCATTTTGGGCATTTCTCATTGGAGGATCTTTTGCCTTTTTAGTTGTTAGTTCAATTGTTTTAGAAACACATTGTCTTAAAGATCTTAATGCATTTGTATCTATATTTTTTTCATAAGTATCAGGAATTAAAATTTTTAATAAATCAGTAATTTTAATAATTAACCATGGATTTGCAATATTTCCAAAAAAATATTCTTCAGGGATTTGTTTAGAATCTAAAATTAACATTGATAATTTTTTAGATAAACTTGGAATTAAAATTTGTGTTTGTTGATAATCAATTTCTGTTGCAATAAATTGAACTAATGGAATAATTGATAAAACAACACCTTGATCTTGATCATCACAAATTGCTAAAATTCTTGGGATCCATTGTTTATTTCTTAATAATACTTGAGGATTTGATTTAACTAATTTTAAAAATGCTAAAGCTGATCTTTTTTTTAAAACTGAAGATGAAGTTGGAGATCTTAATATTTGGAAAACATCTTCAATAAGTAAATCTGCCCATAACTCATTTCCTAATGTAGCAATACAACCCAATGCTAATAAATTTGCTTCTAAATCATTTGAAGCTAAATCTATTTTTAAAGAATTAATGATTAAATTTAAAAATTCAGTTTCTGAATCATTTTTTTTATTATTTGATATTAATAATGAAATAGCTAAATATCCAATAAATTTCTCACTATAAATTTTTGAAGTGATTAAAAATAAAATTTGTGAATATCCAAAAGATAAATCAATTGCATTTGGATTACAACTTATTGTTAAATAAATATAAATCAATTTAGCAACATATTTCTTCCTTTGATAACCATTTAAAGATTTATCATTTGAACTAAATTGTTTTTGGATATTAACAATCTCAGAATTGATTCTTTTATCTTGTTCTTCTTTTGATTTAACAGCACGTAAATCAGCTATGAATTGTTGTAAACCTTTCATAGTCCCATTGTTTTTATTGGTGTTTACCACTTTGTTGATATTCATGATGAATAAAAAAAACTTTGACACTAACTATTTATTGAATCCACAACTTCGCTAATGGTTTTTTGATTTTAATCGTTAAATGTCAATAAAGTTTTATTACTTTATTTACTTAAAATAAAACCTATTGATCCGAAATAGACAAAATTTGTCCCAAAACAATAGGGAATTTTATGTCCTCGTGTCTTTTTAATTCTTGTTTTTGGACAAATTATGCGTTTTAAAGTACTTTGATGTGAATAAATCGGACAAAATAGACAAAAACATGCTGTCTCTATCAAATCTGTTGCTCATACCGTAAATCTCTATTAAGATATTCTGTTTGTTGAACATTGATTCTTTAAATAAAAATATCCGTGATAGTTTAGTGGCTAGAATCACCGTTTGTCGTTTGACAATTCATGGTAGACCGGGGTTCAATTCCCCGTCGCGGAGCATTTTATTTTTTTAAATATTTTTTTTTTAATACCGAGAGATATTATTCAATTGATTAAAAAAATAATAGAATATTAGAAATATATCACAATTGAGTCCTATAAAACTGGTCAAATATTTCATTAGTTCTATTAAACAATAATATTCATTTTTTTTCTTTAAATCTTTTCTACTTCTTTCAAAACTTCAAACTCTTCTTTTCATTATTTTGACACCTTTTTCTAGCAATAAGCAAACAAAGAAAACAATAAAATTGGTCCAATTCGACCTAGAAAAAAGGTGAACTGTTCAATTCAACAAGTAATATTCAATTCTAATTTACAAACCCATTTAAATCCAATTTTACTTAAACTTAATCACTTCCTTCTTTGAATAAATCTTTCTCCAGATTCAAACAAGCCACAGGTCACATCGGCTGTCGTCATTAGCGGTTAGCAAGAAACTAGTATAAATACCAATTGACTTTCCAAAATTAAGGAATCTAACTAAAATCCCAATAGTTAAACATCAATAATGTTAAGACATACCGTCAAAAGAACCTTACAAAGATCAACTAGACTTACTAGAACCCCAATTGCTAACCAAGTTAGATTCCAAGCAACTAAAACTACTAAAGATGGGGTCTTCTTAACTAATGCAGCTATTGGTGCTTTATTATTAGCCTTTGGGTTTGGTGTTGGTTATTATTCTTCTTTTGCTCAATATGAATTAGATATTCCAGAAGGTTTATATCCAGAAACTTCAGTTGTTAATTTAGAATTAACAAGTCCTCCAATTTATGCTACTGGTACTACTTTAAAATTTGGGTTTGTTAAAATTGAAAAAATTGTTGGTCAAGATAATTTTAACTATACAAAAGATGCTTTAGCAAATTATGATTTTGCTGAAAAGGCTAAAACTGATGAAGAAAAATATGATTTAATTGTTTATCCATCTAGTACTCAACAAATTTCTGAAATTTTAGCAACTGCTCATCATTATAGAATCCCTGTTTTCCCAATCAGTGGTAATACTTCTTTACAAGGTCAACGTAAAATTACTCAAAATGGTATTATCTTAGATCTATCCAAATTAGACAAGATTATTGATGTCAATGAAGATGATTTACAAGTTACTGTTCAACCAGGTGTTGGTTGGGCTGATTTAAATGAAGAATTGAATAATAAACAATTATTCTTTGCTCCAATTCCAGGTCCAGGTGCTCAAATTGGTGGTATTATTAATAACAACTCTTCTTCTCCAAATGCTGCCAAATATGGTACTGCTAAAGATAACGTTGTTAATTTAACTGTTGTTTTAGCTGATGGTCATATTATTCAAACAAAACAAAGAGCTCCAAAATCTTCTGCAGGTTATAACTTGAATGAAATTTTTGTTGGTTCAGAAGGTACATTAGGTGTTGTTACTGAAGCTACTTTAAAAGTTCAACCAAAATTAGCTTATGAAAGAGTCACTGTTTCTAGTTTCCCAACCTTAAAAGATGCAACTAATGCAATCTCTGCTTTAAATAAGGCTGGTATTAAAGCTGAAGAATTACAATTGATTGATACTAATTTAATTGAAAATTTGAACAATAGTGGTATTGTTAAATCTAAATTAAATCCTCAACCAACTTTATTCATCAAAATTGCTGATAATGATGATAATGTTTTACATTATCAAGTTAAAACCATTGAATCTTTAGTCAAGGCTAATAATTCTTCAAATATTAAATCTTCAAAAAATGCCGAAACTTCAAAAGAATTATGGACTCCAACTAAATTGGTTTACCCAGCAACTTTTAAGACTGTTAAACCAAAAGCTCCAACTTCAAAATTATACGATTCATTAGATGTTGCTGTTCCAATCTCAAATTTGGCTCAATTAATTGAAGAATCAACAAAATTATTGGAAGGTGTTGAAGGTATTTATGTTGGTGGTTACGCTAGAGCTAATTCTGGTAATTTCTTACCAATTGTTTTATATGATCCAGCTAAAAAACAAGAATTAGAAGATTTAAACGTTAAAATCCAAAAACTTGCTGTTAAATTAGGTGGTACTATCAGTGGTCAATATGGTGTTGGTTTGAACAAAAGAGATCAATTAGTTGATGAAGTTGGTGAACATGGTGTTGAATTACAAAGAAAATTGAAGTTTGCTCTTGATCCTCTAAGATTGTTGAATCCTGGTAAAGTTGTTAAAAGTGACCCAAGTGATGAATAAAGAGATGTTTTAAATACATAGAAAAATTATAGTTAAAATATATATACTAATTTGTAAATAAACTTGTTGTAATATTGTCTCATTATGAGATGTATAACAAAAATTTCTCTAATATGTAACATTATATAAAGTCAGTTATCAAATTTAAAAAAAATGGAATTTAATTTATATATTATCTGGAATCATGTTACCATTATTGCTTTTATCTATCATTAGTGTTGTTAATGCAGGATACATTTATACAGAATGCAAAGCATATAACCCTTCTTGGTACACCAACACATCACAAATTACACTAACAGCAGCATCTTTGTTTACAACAAGCTTTCTTTTTTTCAAATTATCTGATTTAAGTAAAACTTCAATAAGTTTTAATCCTGATGATTTAAAAAATAGTTCAAATTCAAATTTTAGTATTTCTAAACCTGATTGGAATTCACTTGAAAAATCCTCATATTATTTTAATTTTACTCAATACAATAAAACAAGTTTCCCAATATACAATGGAATTTTAACTTCTCATCCTTTAACAATCAATATCACTCAAGATGGTGTTTATTGTATATATGTTTATAAACATGTTAATTTCGAAAAAAATGAAATTCAACCAAAAAATTATTTCATGTTTAAAATTAATGAAAAAAATGTTTCACCAAAAATCCCAATTATCACCAAATTTTCAAATTTTATTTATTTACCAGTGACAATTTTTTCAATAATTTTAACAATATTAATTCATTTTCTTCCTGGTGTTATTCCTGGTGAACTTTTAGAATTATATAGGAATTCAGATGTTTTATGTTTGCTTATAACACTCCTTTTTGTCTTAAAGTTCTCAATACTAAAAATTTCTTGTTTTAATATATCAACTTTTTATTCAATTTTAAAAGAATTTTTAACACAAATTTATGTTTTTACATTTATATTCACAATTTTTGGATTACTTCAATGTATTTGTCCATATCTTGATTTAGAACGGGATCCATATTTATCTGTATTTGAGCATTTGTTTTATTCTCATGTTTTTATTTACCTTTTATACATTTTTTGGGATATATTAACTTATGGTCAAGATTTCCTTGGAGAAACTTGGTGGGCACCATCACATATCTATATATTTGAGTGGGCTATTAAAATTATTTATTGGACTATTATTTGGAGTGTTTCTTACTGGTTGTGGCATAAAAATTTTAAAACAATCAGAAATGATAATGATATTAATGGGTATATCCGTAAAAGTTTGATTAAATTAAGATCCTTCATTGGTGGGGCATGTATATTGTTTATTTTGATACCATCTTTTATTTCAATTAGCATTTATTTGACTAATTATTATGTCTTAAAAGCTGTTCATCATAACATGACATCAGAAATGATGATGAATTTGTTGTTTCAAGTTTTAAATACCAATCAGTATTTTATGATTTGTCAATATTTGCCTTTACTATTCTTACAATTAAGTCCTCTTTATGTTGCTTTGAGTTTCAAATCTAGGATTCATTAATATTTTGGAAATAAACAGACTATGTATGATTATGCAGGAATATGCAAAGATTTACGGAAATTATAGCCCCCGTAAAAAGTGCTAAAATATAAAACAGCAATCAGATCCCTCTTGTGTCATTGCAAAAATAAATCAATATAAAACAAAATGGTTAGAAAAATTGTTGTTATTGGTGCTGGTCCATTTGGAGTTTCTGCTGCTAATGAATTAAGAAGAAGTTGTGATGCTAATACTTTTGAAATCAAAATTGTTAGTCCTTCTAAATATACTTTCTCCCCAGTTTCTTCTTTAAGAATTATCCCTACTGATGATCCATCTTGGGCTGTTTTCCCATTAAAAGATCATTTAGAAGATGGTGTTGAAATTATTTTAGATGTTGTTACAAGTTTTGATGAGAATAAAGTTGTTTTGAAAAAAAATGGTTATTTATCTTTTGATATTTTAGTTATTGCTACTGGTTCCAAAAAAAATGATCCTATTAGTTCTCCATTAGAATTTGGTGATGATTATAAATCTTATTTCCATAAACAATACACTGAAGTTAAAAATGCTAAATCCATTGTTTTAATTGGTGGTGGTATTACTTCTTGTGAACTTGCTGGTGAAATTTTACATTATTATGGGAAAGAATTTGAAAATGGGACTAAAACTCTTACAATTGTTCATAATTCTGATAAATTATTAAGAGAAGGACAAACTTTCAGTGATACTATGAGAAATGATACTACCCAACATTTCCAATCTCAAGCTGGTGTTGAATTATTCTTGAATTCTAAAGCTGTTAATGATCCTACTTTTAAGAAAGTACATATTATTCCACAAACAAAAGACAAGGATGAAAAAGCACCAAAGGAAAAAACTATTGAAGCTGATGTTGTATTTTCAAATATTGGTGTTGAACCAATTATTCCAAAAAATACTATTGAAAATTTGACTAATGATAAAGGTTTTATCATTGTAAAGAAAACTTTACAAGTTGAAGCTGTTCCAAATGGTAATATTTTTGCAATTGGTGATGTTAATGATTACTATTACAATGGGTTAATTATGAAACAAGAATGGTGTAAAGTATTATCTCATAATGTTAAAACTTTGGTCAATTGTTCTGATGATTATGCAAAAGCTATTGATCATGATCCATCAAAACCAATTATTTCCTGTGTGACTTTGGGTCCTGAAAATGCTATTGGTCAAGTTCCTGTGCCATTCTTGGGTACTATTAGAGCACCAGTATTTTTAACTGTTAGAGCTAAAGCTAGAAATTTATTTACTGATAAGTTGAATGAAATTTTTAACAAATATAAATGATTATTGCGATGAAGTGATGATATATTTTTTATATATATGAGATTATTGAATTATGTTGAAGCAATTTACTAGTAGAAGAAGCAACAAGCGCTTGTTAACTGTGATTTATCAGTTCGGTTGTAAAAGGGATTTTAACCAATTTTGGAAGTGCATCAGCCATGCTTATCACCAAACACCGAACATACTAATGTAAGACATTAAATGTATTTCATCAAATTATATGAATATGGTTTGACAACGGCTAAAAATATATTTAATATAAATTATATCATTATAAATATTATATTAAAAAACGGTCACGTGATTAAATTTTTTAATAATATTTTGAGATGATTTTTTCAAGTTAAACAAAAGAGTTACAATTATTGCACTAAATCAGTTTAAAAATTGAGTAATTCAATATTAATATATAATATAATATATGCATCAGATAATCTTAAGATTAGTTGAATAGATCTTTGAAAGAATTGTATAGTTATATTTTATAGTATTTTTCCATATTTTCAAAGAGTAATTCATTAATATTAATATTAATATATGCCCATGCCCAGTAGCACCAGAAGAAACCAGTCAACATCGACGTAGTCATTTATTCAGTCACTCACTAAGTGATTGATATTAATCCTATATATCATTGGATTATTTCTATTAAAATCTAATATTTACAAAATTTAATTAAGACTTGAGTTTCTAAATTATATAAACAAAAAATTATAATAAAATATTTTGAATATATACGCGATCTAAAATATGATTTGATTTTAATCTAATGAAAGGGAATTCATAGTAAAAATTCGTTAAATTAATGACCAAAATTTTTTTAGTTTAGAATTAATTAGAAATTCTATTAAAATCATCAATTAATATATCAACCGAGAGGTAAAACAGTAAGAATTCAAAAAGTAAACGAAATTGAGCCCTGAAAGTTTAGAATGTACTGAAGATGAACTCAAAATTTATAATTCCTTAATCAATTAGTCACAAAAGACATTGATTTTGAAGTTAATCTTAATTGTTTACACAAACCGTTCAATTTACTGATTTGATTTGAAAAACACAAAATTATAAACATTTCAAATTTTATCAAAAACAATAACAATAGAAGTATAGCGCTTCTAATAATAAAATATTGGCTCTCAAATTACATGGATATGTCATCATTAAATATTGTTTCTTTTCAAGATCAAAAATTGAGCATTGGCATAAGAATAGCCACTCTTGCATACATCGCTTACAGATCGTATTCACACAAATCATTAACAAATAGTGGTATAATTGCCGCTCTAATCACAGGGTTTATTCATTCATTACCACCATCACCATTATACTTAATACTTATTGTTGTGTTCTTTATAACATCATCAAAAGCTACAAAATACAAAGAAGATATTAAATCTCAAAAGACTAAAACTGCCCCACCAGATCCAACTATTGAATCTGAAGATGCTTCACAAAGAACCCATGTTCAAGTTTTTGCTAATTCAATAGTAGCATCCATCTTATTATTATGTTTGGTTTTCACTAATAACCCATATTTACAAAAAATATTGAAAATTGGAATCATTTCTCAATATGCTGTTGTTACAGCTGATACATGGTCTTCAGAATTAGGTATTTTATCACAAACTGATCCTTTTTTAATTACAAATTTCCAAAAAGTTCCCCCAGGTACAAATGGTGGTGTTTCCAAGATTGGATTATTAGCTGGTCTTATTGGTTCTTCTATAATTAGTGCAATTGGAGCTTTAACTTTTCATGATCAAAATAAATTTATTTTATGGATTTATTTATCTTTTATTGGATTATTAGGTTCAATTATTGATTCTTTACTTGGTGCTTTATTTCAATCTTCAATTATTGATACAAAAGATGGCTTGGTTATTGAAACATTAGGTGGTACTAAATTAGATTCAAACTACGTCAAGAAAATTGAAACAAAATCTTTAGGTAATGATATTTTAAGTAATAATGGCGTGAATTTGGCAATGTCTGTGTCAACAACAGCAATTTCTATGTTATTATATAGTTTAATATTTTAAATTAAATGTTTTATTCTTCATCTGATTCGTCATCATCATCTTCAGAATCATCTTCAGAATCGTCTTCAGAATCGTCTTCATCATCACTCTCACCTTCATCACCTTCACTTTCATCATCATCACCTTGAGAAAGTTCTTCAACTTCAACTTCATAACCTTGTTTAGTGAAAAATTCCTTCAACTCATCAACTTTAGTTGGATGAGCACTAATGAAAACAGCAGAAGAATCAGCTTTAAACATTGGAACAAAGAATTCATTCATTACACGAACTAAATCATCAACAGTAACTTTACTTAATGAATTAATAAACTTAGTGTTAAAATTTGGACCTCTTTTTTTGAAAACATTATCCAAATATTTAGCACCAGCTGCTGCATAATAATTACTTTCACTTGAAGCAACAGTATTAACCAAAGAACTAACAGCACCATCAATCATTTCTTTTTCAAATTCAACTTCACCAGTAGCTAAATCATTAACGATTTTTGAAGCAACTTTAAATGCTTCAACAGCATCTGCTCCTCTATAAATATCAAATACTAATTTCCCATCTTCAATTTGTTTTCTAATATTAGCCCCATATGCTAAACCTGTACCTCTAATACCTCTCCAAAATGGACCTTCAACTGCTTGTAAATATGAAACAGCTAATGAAACAGCAGCAGCATCTTTATCATTATAATCAGTTGAAAGTTTAGTAACAGAATTTAAAAATGTGGATTCAGAAGATGGAACAGTAATAATTAAAGCCTTTTTCATTAAATTGGAACCTAGATCAGTTAAAACATCATATGATCTAGGAATTGGAATAATTTCTTTAGATATTGTTGAATTAACATTAGCGGACTTAATGAATGATTCCCATTCTTTAACCGGATGATCAACTTTAGAAACATCACCACTAATAATTATTCTAAAATTATTTAGTTTAAATAAACATTTTCTAACTTCTTCTAAATCTTTAGCAATTATATCAAATTGACCATTATCAATTTTAGAAGCTAAATCTCTATAAAATTCTTCAATAAATAACGGATCTTTAGAAGCATTTAAAGATCTTGGTTTATAACTATTTCTTGCAATTAAAGAGTTCAACATTGATAATGAATCTCTTTTAACAGATGGTAAACCATTTAAGAATTTATCAATTGAAGTTTTAACTCTTGCTTCATCAAATTTAGTATTAAAAAAAATTTTTGTAAACCAATCAATTGCAGTTGAATATTTTGATTTTTTAACTTCAATTCTAGCACTAATTAATTCATTAAATTGATAATGGAAAGAATTATTAATATTATAATCAACAGTTTGATTTTGTAAATCTGTAACAACTTGTTCATATGGAATTTTTTTACCATCAATTTCTAAAGGTAAAGAAAATAAACTAACAAAAATATCAAAATAAGGTAATAATTTAATTGGAACTTCAAATGAAGACATGACAATTTCCACTAAAATAAATTCAGATTTAAACTGTTCAAAATTGATATATAATGGGAAATCTTTTGATGGTGTATCATTAAGAATTTTTGTTACAATTGGATTTGAAAGATCATTTTCATAATCTTTATTTTGACCAATAGCAATAGATGTAGTATCAATGAATTTAATTTTAGAAGCATCAGGTTTTGGGAATTTAGCCAAAATTTCTTCAGGAATTGGTGTATCATTTTTAGCCATTGCTTTTTCTAACTTTTCTTTTAATTTTTTTAAACCTTCTTCACCTAATTTAGCTTTACGATCTTCAAATAATTTTTTATTTTCATTCTTCAAATTTTTATATAATTCTTTTGAAGGTTTTGAAATAATAATTGTAGAAGGATTTTTAATCAAATATTTTTGAAAAATTTCAACCCATTTTTCAACACTCCAATTTGAAATAATATCATAATCATTTAAAGTTTGTAAATTTTTTTTTAAATCATCTTTATTTAAATCTGCATATAAGAAATCATTAATAACATAATCAGTTAATAAATCAGAAGATCTTTCAACACCAGAAATTAATTTCACTTTAGAACTTTCAATAACTTCTTTTATTCTTTTTAAATCAAAATTTTCCACAGTTGCATTATTTTTTAATAATTCCCAAAATTTATTTTCAGCTTCATCTAATTTTTCTGTTGGAACATCATTTAATTTAATATATGGAATAACATATAAATAATTATCTGTATTATATTCAACTTCAGTTGCTAAAGGATCATCAATTTCCACCAAATTTTTAGTTAATAATGCAATTGGAGAATCAGATAAATATTCTAATAATACAGTAACAGCTAAATCCTCTTCAAATTGTTCACGTTTTGGACCAATCCAAGAAATTGTAATTTCACCACTTGATTCATCTTTATCTGGGAATTCAATATATTTTTTAACATTTTCAGTTAATGGAGAAATTGAATATTTAGAATCAACAAAAGGTCTTGGAGCATTAGGGTCTAATGTTGGTAATTGATGATCAAAATCATCCATAATTTTTAAAAATTCAGATTCATCAACTGTACCAGTAACAATAATACATAAATTATTAGCTCTATAACTTGAAGCATGAAATTTTCTAATTGTATCATTTGATAATTTTCTTAAATTTTCTAATAATCCACCAGTTTCAGAAGAATAACCAGATTCAGGAGGATATAAAGCTCTTTGAGTATTTAAAATTGATAAAAACCAAGCTTGATTTTGAATACCTTGCATTTCTGAAAAAACAACACCTTTTTCTTTACCATCACCATCAACATGATAAACTTCAGTATAACAAGCTTCATCAGTAAGTGTTGGATTGACAATATGATCAAGATATATTGGTAATAATAATTTATAACCTTCCCAACCAGCAGTAGTTAAAGTATAAACAGTTTGATCAACAGCAGTCCAAGCATTAGTTGAACTAAAAGCTTTATTACCCAAAGTATCTAATAAACCTTTATATGGGTATTTTTTAGATCCCATAAACACCAAATGTTCTAAAGTATGTGGAGTACCACTATCATCTTGAACTTCAGTTGCAACAGCAAAAAAACCTTCAACAATTGGTGATTCTCTATCAACAATAACAACTTCTAAACCAGTTTTCTTTGATCTCCATTTCTTCACAAAAGAAGGTGCATATTCAACTTCAAAAGAAGAGATTAGTTCAAAGTTTGATTCAGAAGACATTACAAGACAATTGATAATTTCGATTATAACCAAACCAGTGATTTAATTTTGATATTGAATTCAATTAGAAAACATCAACAAAAATGCTTGGATGTTTCAGCAGCACAAGATTTGTAATTGATTATAAATCTAAAGTGATGTATGGGTGTATACAATTATTAAGTAATCATTAATTAGTATATTAGTTTTAAATATATAAAGTATTTAATACAATTGAATTTCAAATATGATAAAATATGGTGCACAAATACCAATCAATTATTATAAGAATAAATAAAATAAAACAGAAATATAGCAACTACTTTAATATCAATTAATAGATTGAATTTATTAGTAACACATAATTCAATTATAAAATGGATCTAGTGAGAAAAAAACTCCAATAAACGCCAATAAAACACCAATAAAACGCCAATAAAACACCAATAAACACCAATAAAACACCAATTAAAATAAACACCAAAATAAATTTTTCTACTAAATTTCCACCAATTTAATCAATTTTAAATTATTTCTTTCTAATTTTGGTGTCGGGGTGTATTCTAATATCCGTAAACGTGAATAAATTATAAACAAATCTTATCAATTAACAAATAAAACAAAGAGAAGGTTAATAAAATGAGATTTAACATTTTCCAACTATTCTTAGTGTTTATTACAGCAGTTACTTGTGTTCCAGTTGGTGATTTTGATGATGATCCACCATTTACACATTTTGTTCATTTTAAGATTAATCATGGAAATGAACCACTTGGTGAATTAAAAATTGGATTATTTGGTAGTATTGTTCCAAGAACTGTTGCTAATTTTTATAATTTATCAATTTCTACTAGTGAAAAAAGTTATCAAAATACTATTTTCCATAGAGTTATTGAAAGTAAGTGATTTATTTAATTTCCGTGATAAATATTAATATTATTTAGATTTTATGATTCAAGGTGGTGATTTTGAAAATTTTGATGGTACTGGTGGTTCATCAATATATGGTAAACGATTTCCTGATGAAAATTTCCAATTAAAGCATGATAGATTAGGTAGATTATCAATGGCAAATGCTGGTCCAGATACTAATGGTGCACAATTTTTTATTACAACTAAGAAGAAATTGGATCATTTAGATGGTGTTCATGTTGTTTTTGGTCAAGTTATTGATGGAATTGATTTATTAGTTGATACTATTCAAACAGTTGAAGTTTCAAAACCATCTTATAAACCTATAGTTCCTGTTAAAATTGTAAAATCTTGGGGTAAAGAAAATAAAAATGTTTCTGAAAAACAAATTGAAGATTATACAGAAACACATCCATATAATGATGGGTCTAATGGTGTTAAATTTATTGCTATTGCAATTATTGTTTTAATTATTATCTACTTTATTGTTTTTGGTAAAAAATATTTAAAATATATATCACCAAAATATGCATCTTTAAAAGATAATGAAGATTAAATTATTTATATATTAATTCCAGTTATATTTTTAAAATCTTGTAAAACATCATTTTTATTTAAATTTTTACCAATTAAAACAATTTTTGAATTTGTTAAATCTGTTTTAGCATTTGGAATAAATTCATAAGTATCTCTAACACCTTGTAAAACAGAAGCTGAACCATCAACATTTAATAATATTCCTTTTGATCTATGAATTTCAACAGGTTTACCATTAATATTTGATTCCCATAAAATTGTTTGAATAAATCTTTCAACATTATTAAATTCTTCTAAAGTTAATTTTTTAAAATCAAAAGATATAGTTGAAATTCTTGAATCATGGAAACTACCTTTATTTTCATCTTCTACTTCATTTAATTTAATATTTTTTTCAAAAGCATGAAGATCTAAAATTTTATTAATATTAATATCACCAAATGAAGTTTCATAAATTGGAGCAACTGAATTAATTTCTCTAATATTATTAATCAATTGAGATTTATCTTTAGTTAATTTATCAATTTTATTTAATAATATAACATCAGCTAAAGCAATTTGTAAATGAGCAGTAGTTATACCATCTTCATGAAATTCTAAACCATTTGATTTATGCCAATGTCCACCAACATCTTTTAAACAAGTTTCTATATGTTGAGAATCTAAGACTGTAACAACACCATCAATATAAACATTACTTTTCATAGCTTCATCTAACCAAAACATTCTTGCAATTGGTGCAGGATCTGCAACTCCAGAAGTTTCTAATAAAATATAATCAATTTTATCACCACTTCTTTCAATTAAATTTTCAATAGCTTTAACACCAATATCTTTAACAGAACAACATAAACAACCATTACCTAAATCTAACCAATCTTCATATGAATTTTCACCACTTGTTACAGTTAAAGATTTTTCAATTTCTGAAGAATCACCAAATTCATTTAAAATAACAGCTAATTTTTTCCCACCTGTTTTTGCAACATGATCTAATAAAGTTGATTTCCCACTACCAAGATATCCAGTAATTATAGTTATTGGAATTTTTTTATTTGAATCATCAGTTTTTAAAGAATTTGATATTGATTGATTTAATTTATTAATTTTATCTTTTTTAATTTGATCAAAACTTTGTAATTTTGTTTCATCAAAATTTAAATCTTTAACATCACCAGAAACTAATTGAGGAATTCCATCTTCATCAATTTCATTCATTTTGCTATTTTAGTTATTTTAGTGATGTTTTAAACTTTTAAGTAAAAATCAAAAATTAAAAAATATACCAAACAAACAAACAAACAATTTATTTTAAAAAGAATTAAAATTATAAAAAAAATGGTTTCAATTTTTGATTCTTTAATTCTTGTTTTAATTACAATTTATTGTTTTTATTCACCTTTTACAAAAGTTGAAGAAAGTTTTAATATTCAAGCAATTTATGATATTTTAACTTATGGTATTAATGATTTATCAAAATATGACCATAAAACATTTCCTGGTTCAGTTCCAAGAACTTTTATTGGTGCTTTAGTATTAAGTGGATTAAGTAAACCATTCCAATATTTTATGAAAGATGATGTTAGTGGTTATGATTTACAATTGATGGTTAGAAGTTTGTTAGGTTTAATTAATGCAGTTGCATTGCTATATTTAAAAGAAGCAGTTTCAAATGAATTAAAAGCTTCAAAACCTAAAAAATCTGTAAAAATTCAAAATAAAACTGGTTTAAATAAATTATTATCATCTTTTGATTTTTGGTTTATTTTATTTCAAATTTCTCAATTTCATGTGATTTATTATTCTTCAAGAACTTTACCAAATTTTATTGCTTTACCTTTAACAAATTTTGCTTTAGCTCAAGTTATTTATGGGAAATATGAATTTGCAATTGCTATATTATCATTTACTACAGTGGTTTTTAGAATTGAAATTATAATGTTAACTTTATCTTTAGGTTTTGTTTTATTAGTTCTTAAATTTTTGGATTTTACTACATTAGCTTATTATTCTTTATTAGGTTTTGTTGGTGGATTATTATTAAGTTTTGGTATTGATTCATATTTTTGGGGGAAACCAATTGTTCCTGAAATTGCAAGTTTCTTATTTAATGTTATTAATGGGAAAAGTAGTGATTGGGGTATTGAACCATATCATGCTTATTTTACAAGATATTTAATTTCAATTTTTTTACCACCAACTGTTTTATTTTTAAGTGGATTAGGTGCTTATCATGATTCAATTGAAGAAAAACCTTTAGCAACTTTAGGTATTACTTCAGTTTTTTATTTAATTATTTTATCTTTACAACCTCATAAAGAATGGAGATTTATTGTTTATATTATTCCAATTTTTACAATTGATGGTGCAAATGGTGCAACTTATATTTATTCAAAATTTAATAAATCAATTTTTTATAAATTGATTACAATTGGTTTAATTTTAAGTTCTACAATTTCTTTATTATTTGCTGGATTTTGGTTAAATGCTTCTTCTTCAAATTATCCAGGTGGTGTTGCTTTAACTAAAGTTAATGAAATTTTATTAAAAAGACAAGAAATGGGTTTTTTAAAAAATAATGAACATGTTGTTGTTCATATGGATGTTCCTGCTTGTATGTCTGGTGTTACATTATTTGGTGAATTAAGAAATGATGTTACTGGATTAAATATTACTTATGATAAAACTGAAGATAAAGAACAATTATTAAATAAATGGAATACTTTTGATTATTCAATTACTCAAATTGATATTGCTGATGAAAATCAAAGAGCTTTATTACCAAAAGAACCTGAACATGAATGGATTAAAATTGGAACTATTAAAGGTTTTGCTGGTATTAATACTGAATTAATTAGTTCTTTAACAAGTTTTGATTTATGGAAACCATTAATTCGTTTCTCAATAGATTCAAAATCTTTAAAACCTTTATTAACTTTATATAATGAATTAATCTTGACTAAAAACTTGATGTTTATTTATTACAAAGTTAAAGAAGGTGAAGATGCTCAATTATATCTAATGGATTTAATGAAAGAATAATTTACTATATGGGATTTTTTTTAATAAAAAATTTATTGATATTTTGTATGTACATGTATCATCTCTCTCTATTCATAATTGTTTTAATACATCAAGAACTTCTTGTTTATAATAACCAGAAATATCTAATTTACTACCACAAGGCATAACTTTAACTTTTCTTGTAGCTAATTCTGGAATAGCTTTAATTAAATCATTTTTAAATTGTGAAACATTTCCTGTAATTTTATTAATTTCTGTATGTGGATATTGAGATTTAGTTTTAACATAAACTGAATATTGACCATTTTTTGTTTTACCAAATGAATAATTTGTACTTGTTGGTTTTGGAATTTCTGGATGGAAACCTAAATCTTTTGCACTAATTTGTTCTAAACTTGGGAAAATTTGTTTAGTACTGCTTGTAGAATGTAGCCTTATATTCTTAGACACTAATGATAAAGATTTAAACATTTTTATGAATTAACTAATATTTCTTGTTAATATTTTAAATCAATTTATTCGTTGTTGAATTTTCCACAAAATTTTGAACCAAAATTTCCCCCGGAAATCAGTTATTCCATCATATTCCGAGGGGCATTTTAATAATATATCAATAATGATGAATTTAATTGGAATATATTTTTAATTATTTATTCTTATAAAACATTCAAAGCTCATGAACATTTTTTTGAATAGTTTTGACCTTAATTAACTATTTATTATATGTACCTCATAATTACATAAGATATTACTAATCAATATAACAAAAAAAAATTTTAGCTGCAGTATTAAATAAAATTATTAACCAAAACTATTAAAAACCTTTAAAAAACTTTTATAAACATACAAAATGGCTACTTTAGTTCCTCCTCCGTCCAAAAAACAAAAAAGAGAGGCTCAACAACCAAAAGAAGTGGATTTGATTCCTGCAGATTTACCAAATGTTTTAATTAAATTTCAAGCTTCTGATACTGGTGATTCTGTTGGTGGTAGTATTAGAGTTCCTGGAAACATTTCTGAAAAACAATTAGAAGATCTATTAAACCAATTGTTAGGTAATACTGATGAACCAGTACCGTATAGTTTTAATTTATTAAATGATGCAACAAAAGGTGATTTAATTGATATTAAAGATAATTTATATACTTCAGTTTTAAAACCTGGTATTAAAACTACAGAAGATTTTATGACTTTAGTTTATACACCAAGAGCTATTTTTAAAGTTAGACCAGTTACAAGGTCTTCAGCTTCAATTGCTGGTCATGGTTCAACAATTTTATGTACACAATTTGCACCTCATACAAGTTCAAGAATGGTTACTGGTGCTGGTGATAATACTGCAAGATTATGGGATTGTGAAACTTCAACTCCAATGCAAGTCCTGAAAGGTCATACAGGTTGGGTTTTATGTGTTTCTTGGGCTCCAAATGGTGAAATAATAGCTACAGGTTCTATGGATAATACAATTAGATTATGGGATGAAAAGGGTAAATCTTTAGGTGATTCTTTAAAAGGTCATTCCAAATGGATCACTTCTTTAGCATGGGAACCAATTCATTTAGTTAAACCTGGTGATCAACCAAGATTATGTTCTGCTTCAAAAGATGGTACCATAAGAATTTGGGATGTTGAAAGAAGAGTTCCATTAATGACTTTAAATGGTCATACTTCAAATGTGTCTTGCGTTAGATGGAGTGGTAGTGGTATTATTTATTCAGCATCTCATGATAAAACTATTAAAGCTTGGGATGCAAAAGATGGTAGACTAATAAATACTTTGAAATCACATGCTCATTGGGTTAATCATTTATCTTTATCAACAGATTATGCTTTAAGAATGGGTGCTTTTGATCATACTGGTGTTAAACCTTCTTCACCAGAAGATGCTAAATTAAAAGCTTTAAAAAATTATCAAAAAGTTGCAAAAATTAATGGTGTTATAGAAGAACGTTTAGTTACTGCTAGTGATGATTTTACAATGTATTTATGGGAACCATTAAAATCTAATAAACCAGTTTGTCGTATGACTGGTCATCAAAAATTAGTTAATCATGTTGCATTTTCTCCAGATGGTAGATATATTGTTTCTGCATCTTTTGATAATTCTATTAAATTATGGGATGGTAAAACTGGGAAATTCATTACAACTTTTAGAGGTCATGTTGCTGCTGTTTATCAAACTGCTTGGTCTTCTGATTGTAGATTATTAGTTAGTTGTTCAAAAGATACAACTTTAAAAGTTTGGGATATTAGAACGAAAAAACTTTCTGTTGATTTACCAGGTCATAAAGATGAAGTTTATTCTGTGGATTGGAGTGTTGATGGTAAAAGAGTTGCAAGTGGTGGTAAAGATAAACATGTTAGATTATGGACCCATTAAATAGAATTCTACAATTAATTTAATGAAATATAAAAAAAACCTTTTTATTAAA
This sequence comes from Liangdongia dryadoides, assembly GCA_030579655.1. NCBI lineage: Eukaryota > Fungi > Ascomycota > Saccharomycetes > Phaffomycetales > Wickerhamomycetaceae > Liangdongia > Liangdongia dryadoides. The sequence continues at coordinate 26,256 of JAKTRJ010000031.1, forward strand.
AAAAAAAAACATAACAGTCCAAAACCGGGTTTCTGTAAATAATATTCTATAATTCCCCCAAACGTATAATTAATAATAACCCATAACATAATAAATTGAAACTAAGAAATAATAATAATAAAAAAAAAGTTGTTCAAGAACCAGATTCAGAAGAAACTTCAGATGATGATGTACTAATTTCACCAAATGCTTCAACTCTGATAGAAACTAACCATGGATCGGCTAATGCCTCAACAGCAGTTTGTCTCTTATTTGGATCTTGTTGCAGACATTTCATCAAAAACTTCATACCAGCTTCACTTAATTGATCTTTAGTTGGTAATTGTGGTAAATGACCAGCTGCAATATGATACATAATAGCCCATTCATTATCCAAATTAGCCCATGGTCTACGACCTGTAGCCATTTCTAAAACACAACAACCCAGTGACCAAACATCAACTGCACCATAACGTGAACAATTACCAGTAATTACTTCTGGTGACATATACATAGGTGTACCTGTCGTACTATTCATCTTGGTGGATGAATTCTTTGTAGAATTTTTTGCAATAACTTTAGCAGCACCAAAATCAACAAATTTAATAATACCATTATGATCCAACAATATATTTTCCGGTTTAATATCCCTATGAACAATACCCATATCATGTAAATATGTTAAACCTTCAAACATTTGTAATGCATAAACTTGAATAACAGTTTCATCTTCAATTCTACCATGTTCTAATAAACCAGCTAATGAACCACCTTCACAAAATTCCATGAAAATATTAACCTTATCACGATGAACTTCAACACCATAATACTGAACAACATTTGGATGATTCAACATTTCAAGAACAGTCATTTCTTCTTTAATAGATGGAACAACGCGTTTAATAGATTGAGTATCTTGGAATTTGATTTCTTTAACAGCTAAAACACCACCAGAGTCCAAATTGATTGCTGAATAAACACTACCAAAAGTACCCCCACCAATAAATTTTCTCTTTTGCCATCTAATAGATAATGAAGAGAATGATGAAGCCAAAAAAGTTAAATATTGGTTTTCTGTATTAGTATCATCCAAAACTTTACCAACATTATCATGAGTAGTTCTATCTTCAAGTAATTCAATTTGTTTCATAGTTTGATCACTAAATGCCTTTAAGATCATAGCATCACTTTGTAAGTTTCTTGGTCTATATAAACTCTTCATCTTTTCAGCCTCATTAGATCTAGCACCCATGATATCAAAATGAGAAATTAACAAAGACATACAACCAGCAACTTTTTCTTTCAACTTGTTGAATTGTGCTTCACTTAACGCCAAAATATTAAAACCTTTAGAAACTTCCATTGCAAATTCCAAAGCAGATACACACCATCTAAATGTTTTCTTATCTGTTGGAATACAATCATCCACAATATAACTAACCCAATCAATTGCTAATTGAATCATTTTCATGATAATGGTGGATTTTCTACTAGTATCAGACCAACGTAGATAATATTTAGAAAAATCTCTTGCAAAACAAAATATACTGTAAATTGAATCATGACATTTGTCAACTTTTTGAATACAAACAATTGTTGGTTTTGCATTATCCAAGACAGTATGTGTGATTTTGTAATATAATCTTTCAACTTTGACTAATTCTCTTTGTAGACCCGATAAACCAGATTTATATTCCACAAAACTTGCAGAATCTTGAACAATATCACTAAACATTGCTTGGGAATATTTTAAAGCTTGTGAAGAACCTTGAGTAATTAACATAAATTTTCCTGGTTTAATATCCAAATCAAAATCTGGCATTTCAATGTTAACAATAGCACCATCCCATAACATTGGTTTCGAAGCACTTATTGCAATAACATAACCTAAATCAGTTTCTTCTTGATATTCATCGAATTCAATCAATTTTGGCTTTGGTTTATATAAATCAGAACCAATTTCAGCACCATTTAAAATTTTTATGATATCTTCATCTCTACCATATAAATTACTTGATGCAAGAATATAAACACCACTAGAATTACTAGTTTGAACCAAAAAATGATTGGAACTTCTTAAGGAATCCAAAAACAGTCTAACTCTGTTCAGATTGTAATATGCAGCATTATAAAAAGCCTTGGTTATTGTATTAGAAAATTTTGATAATTTTCTTCTAACTGTACTAAAATGATCAATTGTAGTTGCAACAACATTTGAAATATCAGTTTTACTAGTCATTTTTTGTACACATCTGAACTGATATAATAGATAACTTAATAATCTTGCAGTTAATTTTGTAGTTAAAATAGCAAATTGCATTGCAATGACTGGTCCGGCATCTTCGATATAACAGCCAACATTTTTCAATAATTCCCAATAAACCATCAATTCATCAGGTTCTTTTGAGGTTCTAAAACTTTTTCTGGTACTATCCAACAGTTTTTTATGCAACAATGAAAATAAGTAAATAATAGCATCAACAACAGTTTTATCAAACAATTCAGGAATGTATAGATGAATATCCCAACATCTGTTTAGTTCTTGATTACCTTGTTTCAATTCAACAGCCAACGTAATATAAGAGCAAAAATCATCAATCATTTCATCAATCATCATCATTGTTGGATTCACCAATTTTCGAGCATAAGCCAATCTAATTCTTATGGTTTCTTGAATTAAACGTAATGGAAAAGCAGAAAGTAGTGATAAACTTGAGATATAACTTGGTAATTGCATTTCTTCAAATTCATCATAATAAGTAATATAAGCATATTTGGATTTATTAATCCATGGAATATGAGGTGAAAAAATACGTCTTCTAAAAATTGACTCAATATCTTTTTCTTTTAACATACTATCAGCAAATGAAGAATTTGTGAACCCATCATTCCTTATTTTGGTCAAATCTAAATCTTCATTTTGAGTCCATTCTTTTAAAACTTCAATTTCTCTATTAAAGGCTTTTGTAATATTTTTCCAAGAAATTAAAGCTTCTAATTTTTTTTGAAATTGTTCAGTTGCACATATTGGTTTTTCAGCAGCCATTTCTTTATAATCTCTCCATAAACCTTGAACTTCTTCAAATTGATGTAAAATTTCTGCAACTTCAGCCAAGGCAGAATCTTGGTTTTGAACTTTAAACTCAGAGATTTTAGTGAAAACATCATCAGCTAAAGTTCTTGAATAACTTAAGATTCTCTTTTGTTGTTCTTCAGTACGACCTAATAGATAAGCTCTTAAAGATAACCATAAAGATTCTTTATAAGCAGTTTGAAGAGAATATTCATTTTGAGGTTGAGTAGTAATTTTTCTTTTTTCAGATCTAACGACATCACCATTCAAGACTAAACTTAACATTGTTTGCCATTCCAATCTTTCAAGAACAATTGGGTTATCTTTCCCATCATTCCCTTGATCTAATAAGGATGCATCTAAACTATTATATGGATCAATTTCCATATAATTTTCACCAGATACTTTCCCATTTGGATAGACTTCATCATCATCCCAGTCATCTTCATCATCGGATTCAATTTCACTTTCTTCGGCATTCTCAGACGTTATAGCTTTTGTATAATAATCATCAACAATATCATTCTTTATTTTTTTTAAATATAATCTTTCTTGAGCAGCATACTGCAAGTTTTGTGGTCTACTTAAAGTACCACTTAATGATCTTGCCTTTGGTATTCTTGTAGAATTTGATGGGGACCTATTAAGGGTATTGTATGGAGAGTCAAGAGATGAAATTCTTTGTTGGGCACCAGAATTTAACGAACGACCTCCTCTCATAGAGCTTGTAGGTGATCTGTGTGATTGACCAGCTGGCGATAGAATACCATCAGTTCTCTTATTTCTCTGTTGATGTTGTTGGGTGTTGTCTAAACCTGAATAGTCAATATTTTTGGACCCTGAATTAGGACTCTTATTCAATCCTCCATCTGTACGAGGAGTTGATGTTCCTTGAAAAGGCACCGTCCTCTCATGATCGACCTTCTTCATTGTCGTTGAATTTCTTCTATTTATCTCAATATGACTTTATTTCACTAAACTAACAGTCACACTCTTGTTCCAGTAAATAAACAAAAAAACCAACTTTAATCACAAAAGAAGAAATGAAAACAATCCTGTCCAGATAACTGTGTGTAATATACAAAATAAAATTAAATATGATTGTAGGACTGGTTAATAAATGTTTGATTAAAGTTTGTCTTTTTGTTGTTCTTAATTGGTTTGTTCTTAATTGAATTGATTAAAGGTTTTACTGTAATGTTTAACTTGAGTTTTCACTCATCTCAGTAAAATCCGTAGACTTCCCGATTAGGAAGTAAAATTGAACAGTCGGCTTAGTTATGTTTCAGGAACAAAATTTACTCGCTTAAAATTTACAAAGTAAAGTTTCACTAAATATCATTAAATAAGATATAGAGTTGATAGGAATATTTTTGAGCAGAGTCAAATAATTTGTATTTCTGGGATTATATAAAACAAAACTTAATAAAAAAAGTAAAAATGAAGAGTAGATAAGGTTCGAATCTCATAATTGAAATGATACCCTATTAATGACAAGATAATATATGTATGTAAATGGGATGTGATATAAATTACTTTTTAGTAATATTTTTTTGAATATGAAATGTAAATCAGATTAGCTTTATTTTAGCTTGTAAAACAACTTTGGAGCAACACATTCATCAACTTTGTGATGCAAATGGAAGAATTCTTCAACACAATCTTCTTTGTAATTTCTTTCAGCGTAATCTGGCTCTTCTTGGGCCTTGGTGACTCTTTCAACACATTCTTCGTAATGGTGAACATATGGTTTAATGTGTGGTAATTCAGCACATTCAGCTCTCAATTTATCCAATGGGTCACCTTCTTCTTCTTCGTCTTCATCTTCATCATCATCATCATCATCATCATCGTCATCATCATCACCTTCTTCTTCTTCCTTTGATTCTTCTTCAGCTGGTTCTTCTTCCTTTGATTCTTCTTCCTTTGGTTCTTCTTCAGCTGGTGTGACTTCTTCTTCCTTTGGTTCGTCAGCTACAGCTTCTTCAGCAGGAGTTTCAACCTCTGGCGCAGATTCCTATTAAAGTACGTTAATAAAATTAAATAATCAGTAATTAGTTCTGCATACTTCGTTATCAGCAAAAGCTAAAGTTGGAACAAAAGATTCAATTAATTCTGAGAAAATAGACATTGCTTCTTATATATATAATGCAAGTGTTACTACCTGTAAATGAGTATAATACTAAATAGTACAGCTCTATATATAATTTTAAACAACTTGGAAACGAGAAAAACAATTCTTTTATTGGCTAAATTTAAATTAAATTACCCGGAAAATTGTAATCAGTTACAAAACAAGATTTAAAAGGGAATTTATTGAAGTTTTTATATCTAAATTAAAATATTGAATTCTTGTGCATACATAAAGTTCATTATATTCATTAAGAATCCTATCAAATAATGTTTTATGGTTATCTTTGAGATGTCTGTTTTCGGATAAATTGTTGTGCATAACAAAATTATTGATTTGGTACGCACCACAAAAATCGTTCTACTGTTGATGCTGTTAAACTGAAAAAGTATTGTACTTCAAGATAACTTTTAGATAATATTTTTCGAAATGTAAATAGTTAAAATAATTCTACATAATTGTAATAAGGTACAGAATTTTAAATTAGATAAGATACACTATGCATGAAAGGAATGTGCTTAGTTCTTAGCAGCATTTCTAGCTCTCTTTTCCAACTTAGCAGTGGACTTAGCACCCAAGATACCACCACCCCAGTGTTTTCTGTTTTCTTCGTATTTTTCAGCAAAGTTGGAGTTGACAGTAGAAACCAAAGTAGCCAAAGCAGATTCATCTTCAGCTCTAACTTCAGTCAAAGCAGCGACAGCAGAGGTTTTTTGGTGGACTAAAGTACCCAATCTAGCCTTACCCTTGACAATGGCGTATGGAACACCCATCTTTCTACACAAAGCTGGTAAAAAGATAACTAATTCAATTGGGTCAACATCGTTGGCAATCAAAACCAATTTAGCCTTCTTGTTTTCAATCAAGGAAACAACGTGGTTCAAACCGTACTTGACAACGTATGGCTTTGGAGAAGCTTCTTGTCTGGTCTTACCATCGGCAATAGCAGCAGCTTCCTTGGTCAAACGTTCCTTCTTTTCAGAAGAAGTTTCTGGTCTGTATTTGTTGAATAACTTGAAAGCTTCAGCAGCAGTGTTTCTGTCCAAAGTGTGTTGGAATTGGGCAATAGCTGGTGGAACCTTCAATCTCAAAGACAAAACCTTTCTTTGTCTTTGCAATCTAACGTATTCTGGCCACTTGACGAATCTTGACAAGTTTCTCTTTGGTTGGACAGCTTGACCAATACCGAATTTCTTTGGCTTGGATTCAGCTAGAGGGTTCTTTGGAGACTTGGAAGCCTTGGACTTGGTAGCCAATGGAGCTGGAGCAACTTTCTTACCTTTTGGAGCCATTTTTGGTTATTGGTGTGACAGTTATTACAAGGGAAGTAAATCTAGTTGATGAATTTCTTATGATACTTTTCAACTTTTTTCAAAGTTTCCTAGTTCGCGGCACAAAAAGAGTCGTTCGCGAAAATGTTTTATGAGTCGGTTTTTTTTTGTGACTGCGTTTTGTTTTAAGTGGTGACAAAAATGTTGATGTTTGGATGTTTAAAGTGTACAAAGACAGTATTTGTTGATGGAGGAGATAATGAGATGAAATGTAAAAGTGAATCTGTTATTAAAACCGTTAATGATTATATTATTTCGAAGACTAGTAATGATAAACACTATGGAATTCATGTCAAATGTACAGCTTGTTGAAGTCTGTTTGATTCTGTAAAAATTGGTACTTAATAGTCAGTTTTCTTAAATTAATTAAATCTCTACATGCAATAAATAAAAAACTTAAAACGTTTTATAACATGGTACAACGAATACCTGGATATAACATATACAAGCCATTAACATCATTACTTCATTTCATTAAATTAGCCAATAGTGTTTTTTTAAATTAATAGTTTCTTGATAGTAAAAATATCAAGAGACTTAAGCCAACCAACCTTCAGCTCTTTGAATGGCTTTTTCCCATAATTTCCAACCTTCTCTTCTTTGATCGGCAACAGATTCAGAGTGGAATTCTTGAACAGAAGCACCACCAATGGCTTCAACAACATCGCCTAAGTCATCCCATAGTCTTTCGGATTTGTCTTTAGAAGCCAAACCAGCAGCAATGGCAGCACCCAAAGCAGTAGCTTCAGCGTTTGGAGATCTTCTAACAGTAACACATGGACCCAAGATATCAGCTTGAATTTGCATAACTTCATTGGATTGTGACATACCACCATCAACAGCCAACAATGATAATGGGGCTTTTTCGTAAGTACCAACAGCTTGTTCCAAGAAATCACCTTGAGCACCAGCATCAGAAGCCATAGCCTTTAAAATAGCTCTAGCTTGGTAACAAACACCTTCTAAAGCAGCTCTAGCAATATGAGAAGCACTAGTATATTGAGTCAAACCCAAAATGGTACCTCTAGCTTCAGAATCCCAGTATGGAGCAAACAAACCAGAGAAAGCTGGAACGAAAACAACACCACCAGAATTTGGAACCAAAGAGGCCAATGGACCAATATCTTGAGCCTTTTCAATTAATTTCAAATTATCTCTCAACCATTGGACAACAGAACCAGCAACGGCAATGGAACCTTCTAAAGCGTAGTGTGGATAGTTTTCTTCTTCAGACAAAGATGGGAACCAGAAACCAACAGTGGTTAAAGCACCGTGCTTGGAGATTAACTTGTTCTTACCAGTGTTGTATAGCAAGAAACAACCAGTACCATATGTACATTTGGCAGCACCTCTTCTTAAAGCCAATTGACCAACCATAGAAGCAGATTGATCACCCAAACAACCACAAATTGGAATATCCTTAATAACTTCTAATTTTTCTTTAGCGATAGAACTTAAAGCAGATGGGTAACCCAATTTAGCTAAATCTGGGACAGTAAAAGAACCGTAGAATTCAGAAGAAGAGACAATCTTTGGGAATGTGATCTTCTTTGGATCAATATCCCAAACCTTGAACAATTCATCATCATATTTGAAGGTGTGAATATCCATAAACATAGTTCTGGAGGCATTGGTGACATCAGAAACATGGTTATGTTCTTTAGTCAAGTGGTAAATTAACCAAGTATCAATAGTACCAAACATTAATTCACCCTTGTCATACAAAGCCTTGATTTCATCATCATTGTCAATTAACCATCTAACCTTAGAAGCAGAGAAATAAGTAGAAATTGGAGTACCATTCTTTTCTCTAATGGCTTCTAATTGTTCTTCAGTGTATTCAGCCTTCTTCTTGTTGACAATATCAGCTGTTCTCAAATCGTTCCAGACGATACCATAATTTAGAGATTTACCAGTGTTCTTGTTCCACAAGATAGTAGTTTCTCTCATGTTAGCAACACCAATACTGGTAATAACGTATGGTTTTTTATCTTCCTTAGCTCTTTGTTCGTTCAATTTTTCCAATGAAATAATACAAGCAGCCAAACATTGAACACCATTAGCTAAAACATGTGCTGGCTTAACTTCGACCCAACCTGGGTGAGGGAATCTTAAAGTTGGACCAGTAGAAGCAGTTTCATCTTCAATTTCAGTATTTTCATCAGCAGTGATAGTAATACCTTCAGAAGTTAAAGCTCTATGTTTACCATCAGCAGTAGTGTTGGCAGTGGTTGAGTATTCAATTTGGTGCTTAGCAATTTCTTTACCAAATCTATCAAACAAGATAGCTCTGGAAGAAGTGGTACCAATATCAATAGCAGCAACTAACTTTAAGTCTCTAGGAGTAGACATGTTTCTATATTATTCTTGTTATTTATGTTAATTCAAACAAAGAATGATTGAGTTTCAAGAGAAAAGTTTATAAACAATTGAAAAGAAACAAATTCGGGGGGCGGTTCTGTTTATATACTTATTTACTATTAACCCCAATAAACAGCTGGCAACTCCCCAGAATTCGTTTCGACAACTCGCATGAAGAAAAAAAAATGTCCAATTTTTTGTAACCGCGTATATGTGGACACCGGCTATTAATAATATTATCTTTGGATCAACTGATGTACAATTGAAATTGACTATTTAGGGTACAATGTTCATTGGCATAAACACCAGATCTCATTATTAATAATTTTTTTTTTAGAACTATTGATTTTTTCAAGTAATCTCTTTTAAGGCGTTTTGTTGTTATTTTCATTTAAAAGTTCACCTCTTTTTCGAATGTTTTGTCTCCATAATTTACAAAATTAGGACAAACACGCATATTTTATGCACAATGTACCCCAACCGCTAGCCCTTTCGGCACCAGCATGCAGTTTTCCTCAAAACATATCCGGACAAACTAGAGAAAGTTGGGTTAAATGCTAAGCTGCGGATAATGATATTAATTATTGTAGCGGCGATTTATCCATTTAGACATGAGCCGACATAAAGGTAAGAGTGGAAAGTATATAAAAATATAACACCTGTGGGGAAAGTCATTTGATATGGTAATACTAGAAGAAATTTTCTTTCCATTAAATGTCAGTTAAGAGAATGATTTTTAAATTAGTCGAGGTATGACCAGGTTAACAGGAAATTAATTGCCAGGTACATGCAGAAAAAAAACTAACCATATGCAAAATGTTGTCAACAAACAGAATTCCCACATATCTGTTTAGGTCGTGATGAGTTGATTGTTGCCTTAACCTGAAATGGTAATATTAGTCTCCGTGATTCCAAAATTCCATTCTAATTTCACCATAAAGTCGAACAAAAAAATTCAAGCATAAGTACTGCATTCAATGCAAACTACTGGAGAAAAACATATTTAGTTACTATAGTAACTAGTGTCTGGACAATTAGTTCTTGTGATGTAATTGACATCCGGTTGAAAAGTAGGGACCAATTGTAAATAGAGATTGAATTTTTAAAAACAGAAATAAACAAAGATTAGGTCTATTCAGAATTCAATTGTTCTATTTCTCCAAACTATCGTGTTTAACAGACACTTAAAGTTTTGAACTATTTTTTATTTCCAGTTAAAAAGTCTTCTGCCCGGTTATGCTACGCGTTTACACAAAGCATCAACTAATTCCAAGTTGAGAAAGTGACAGGCTGTTACAAGTTGTAGGCTGCTGTAGCTCGTAGGCTGTAGGAAACTATTATGCTCATTTTTTTCTCAACTCCAGGCTAATAAAATCAAAAAACCCCAGAGTATATGCATTAGAATGCAGAATTACACGGTGAGTTCGGTTATTACCAACTAATTAGGAAAAAAACTTAGAAAAAAGTTTTTCCCTGATGTTTCAAACGGCTTAATCCAAAAAGGTTTATTTATCACAATGTCTCAAAAGATGATCGATAATGATCAGTTCTTAAATTACTACATGCGTGGGAAGGAAACTAGTGTATATAGAATGTTTTGTTTTACATGATCAATTTTGGTTTATATAAGTTTGGTTTATATAAGCTCAATTGTGTTGCTTATGAATTTACAAATATATATGCTTAGCACTGAGATAATGTTTCCGCTGGTTGAGAATTAAAATCTGGTATGTTGATCAACTGACATCTGGACTTTAGATTCAACCTTATTCGACGCATCAAATTTTTTCTTTAAATTGCCGTTAACCCTGGTTATTTGTCCAAATGTTTCAGCAGATTTAAAAATTCAAGTTTGAGACATGCAGGATCTATGAAAAAGTGGTGGAAAAAAAAAAAAGAAAAGTATCAACTCCACGCGACAAGAAAATGCATGCAACTCGAAAAAAAAAACCCACCACTCATCATTTTTGACTTAACAATTCATCATCACCCAGTAGGATTTGCAGTTTGCACTTTGCAGTTTACAAATCCTGTGGAATGTTGATTGGGACAAATTACCCCGCGATGTTTTTTAATAGTTTTTCGAGACTTTTTTGTAGTTTTTGTTTAAATTTTTGGTTGTAAGTTTTTAGCGGCTATGGGGAAGCAAGGGTGTTTTAGATACGTTAAAAGAAAATGGACAAATAGCCAATAACTACTATATACAGATGGATTAAAAAAAGGTAAACACGTTGAAATAATACCATGGGGCTTAATAAACACATATGGAGAAAATGTAGTTGGAGAACTCTGTTGGTAACTCGTAAATGTAAATTTGTTGAACAATAATTATTAATGAGGAGGAATGACTCAATTGAGTCGTTTGGGTAAAGTCTATCTAATACACTAGTTATTGTTTAGTGTATATCTTCAATTTCCGAGATTTTATGTTTCGAAATTATTGTTGATTTACAGTGTACAATAGATGGCTAATTTGTGCCATGAATCCAGATGTGACAGGGTCTAATCCCTTAATATGTGTTGGACTTTAGGGAACTTATTCCGTATTGTTAAATCTTTAAATTGTTGACATTAGTACAAAGTTGTAAATATTGACTAATATGCTAGGGTCTGGGGGATCTGCATGGAATTTGTCCAATTTATGGAGGATAAAAGTGACTCCACTTAAATGTCTAAATGTCCAAAATCTTCATAACTCACTTGCCAGCCTTTAGTTTTCCACAGCCATTGTAATTGGTGAATTAAATTCGAACTAATTTTTGGACAAGGAATACCTAATAATTAATTGCTTACCAGAGTCAACAATAAATGAAGCAAATATAAGCGTTTTATGATATGATATTAATAAGAGAGAGAAGAAAATATTAAGTAGTATATGATGTGGAAACCAGGTGCCCGCCTCGTACCCCATAGCCAAGTAGCCAAGTAACCAATCAAAAGTAACGGTTAGATTTATGTGCTATTTCTTTTATAGGAGTGCGGATTGTGTCAATTAAATTGTCGAGAAGTTTTGATGGTTTTATCTTTATATTGGGTGAGATACATACAATACAAGTCATGAGTTTATAAGTAATTAAATGATTGGAAATTTCTATTCTATTCAGTAAAAAAAAATCTGTTTATTGATTTTTTAGTAACAATTAAATAGTACCAGTGTCTATAAATTCTCTTTAAAAAGCCAATTATTGAATGAGGGGCTGGACTCCACCTGTCTTTAAACTTGAAAACTATACTGGAATTGGCTCTTTAAAATATATGATTAAAACACTAATTTTATAAATCTCTCGAAGCTAAAAACTCTGTAAAGATAGGAATCCGGTCAGTTGTAACTACAATCAAATGCGATCAACGGAGCTGCAAGCTTTCAAGCTTACAATCAATTAATAATTGCTGAAGGTTAGTTAGGATATATGAATGACATGCCAATAATGCCAATTTTTTTTTGTTCAAAGAAGTATCTTTATTTGTTTTTATGTTTAATCAATAGAGTCAGCTCATCTTCACCTCCATTACTCCAATTTGTCCCAATGTCCATAATGTCCACAGCAATCTTAAGGGGCCGTACCCCAGCTCCAATTTGTCCCGTGTAGCCGTCCCCAGTTTTCACAGATTTGTCCGGATGGCTCAAGGTTAAAAAATCCGACAATTTAATTTGTCCGGACACTTTGGTTGCAAAACTATGGTAAAAAAAAAGTAGACACAATTCATGACATGTATATAAATAGGTAAACTCCCTCTTATTTCATCCCCAGAATCTTTAATTATAATCATCATCTTTAAAGAATTTTAATATTACTTTAATATCAAATATGTCTGACGGTAGTAAGCCTGAAGTCTTCCACTCAGATGATATAAACTCTGAGTACTTGGAAGAAAATCTTCCAGGTGTTCCAGTTGGTAAGTTTTAATGATTAATACTCGAATCTGAAAATTTGTCTGTTGTGATTTTTTTATTTTATCTACTATTTTTAGTTCTTTGAAAAGGTGTTATCTATGATTGTGTGTTTGAATTACATCTTAATTTGTTTTGTTTTATATATATTTATATGGAGTTTTTTATTTAACTCTCAAATTTTTAGATTTATTCTCTTTATAGAGTCAAAGCAAAAGGTGTCAAACTAACAATATTTGATTAGCATCTGGTAAAAAAACCAATTTTAAGGATTATAATAATAATTTTAACAGGTCAAATTCTTCAATGAGTCTTGAAGAAGAAATTGCCAGTCTTGCTAACATATCTGTAGCTCCAACTTCTGGGTTAGAACGTGCTGCTACAAACACCAATAATAGAAGAGAACCTCATTGTTATACTCCAATACAAAAAGTTAGACATGCTTTTAGAGAACCATTTGCTGAATTTTTAGGTACTATGATTTTAGTTATGTATGGTGATGGTGTTGTTGCTCAAGTTAAATTATCAAAAGGTACTGCTGGTAATTATACCACTATTGCTTTATCATGGGCCACTGCTGTTTTCTTAGGTTATACAGTTTCTGCTGGTATTTCTGGTGCTCATTTAAATCCAGGTGTTACTTTATCTTCAGCAGTTTTTAGAAAATTCCCATGGAGAAAAGTTCCAGGTTATATTTTTGCTCAATTTTTTGGTGGTTATTTAGGTGCTTTATTAGTTTATGGTACTTATATTCAATCATTTGATGATTTTGAAGGTGGTAGACATATTAGAACTGTTACTGGTGATCATGCTTCAGCTGGTGTTTTTTGTACTTATTCAACACCATTTTTATCAACAAAAGGTCAAGTTACTTCAGAAATTGTTGCTTCAGCTTTATTACAATTAGGTATTTTTGCAATGACTGATCCTCATAATGCTCCATTAGGTCCAGCATTTCCATTTGGTTTATTCTTATTAATTTATGGAATTGGTTCTTCATTTGGTTATCAAACTGGTTATGCTATTAATTTAGCAAGAGATTTCGGTCCAAGATTAGCTTCTGCTACTGTTGGTTATCCAAGAGAAGTTTGGACTTATGGTAATCATTATTTCTGGGTTCCATTAGTTATTCCATTAATTGGTTGTTTGGTTGGTGGTTTCTTCTATGATTTGTTTATTTATCAAGGTTTGGATTCTCCATTAAATCAAAGAGATTTTGGTTGGGGTGAACAAGTTAAAGATATGAAAGATTTTAAATTAAAAGATTTAAAACCAGATTTTGATGTTGAACGTCATGCTGAAGCTTCTTCTTCTAATGATGCTTAAAAAGATTGAAAAATTAAATTATAATGCATTTTTTCTTTCTTGTTGTCTTTTATATATACTTTAACTGTTTTTGTTAGATAATGATTCATGAATATGATCTCTACTTTTATAAAGTTTGATTGTATATTAATACACCATGTTAAAAATTACATATTGTAAACCCTAATCATACCATTAACCTATGTAGAAAAATATAAAAGTACTATACAAAAACTAATTAATGTTGCTAAAATTACTGCATCTCTTTTTCTTCTAGTATTAATTTTTGAAATAATAACATTTAAACCAGGAATTTTTTCTAAAGTACCAAAAATTCTTGTTGATGCAGAATTTAAAACATTTCTTTGTTGATATAAATTTTCTCTAGTTTCATAAGCTCTATTAATTAAATTATCTGCAAAATTATTCATATTATTAACTCTTGAATTTTCATTTTGAATATATTCTAATTCTTGTTCTTCAGTAGTTTTCCCAGATTCATGATTTGCAATATCAGATTTAACACTAAATAAAAGATTTAATTTATTACGTTCTTGTAAAATAGAACTTCTAATTTGTGCAAAATTTTTCCAATGTTCTTGTAAAATTTCTTTATGTCTTGATAATTGTTGTAATTTAACTGTTGATATTGATTGATCTGATTCTGTAATTCTTGTTAAATTATTTAAAACATCATCTCTCTAAAAGAAAATATTAATCAATTTGAATTATTATTAAATTATAAATCCCAACTAACCTTTTGTAATGTCTTTTCAATTTGTTTTTCTAATTTTGTTTCTTCACCAGTTGGTGTACTACTTGAAGAAATTGCAAAACCAGAATATTTTGATAAAAATGTATTTGTTTGATTTTCCAAAGAAACAGCTTGACCTCTTATCGATGTGAATGAAGACATGATTATTATTATTATTAAAGATCAATAATGAGATCAAAGTAACTCAATGCTCCTATTTATTTTTAAAACTTACCAACCATCCAGACTCACATTTACACAACTATTGGGTGGCACAAATGTGTAAATATCAGCACTAACATTTAACATCAACAAGACAATTAATATAAATTGAATACCAATTAATTAAATAATTTAAACCATCACTATTTTGTAATAATTCTGATGTATTACAAGGATGAATAAACCACCAATTATTATTATCAACTTGAGTCATTGTTATTTGGAAAGAATCTGAATATGGATGATTTAATAAATTACGTATTTGATCATTATCAAATATTAGTGATGTTAATTCTAAATCATCTTTAATATATGAAGTATAAATGTTGAAATATAATACTGGATTTTGATAATTTTTATTGTATTTAATTAAAAATTGTATAGTTGATGAATTTTTTTTAAATTGACCTTTAATTGTATTATCTTTAATTGAAATATGTTGAACTGGTGTATGAATTGAAATCCATTCAACTAATTGATTGTTTTGTTGATTAAACTTTTCTTCTGATATCATTGTGATTTTGTGATTTTGTGCAGGTTTTGTTATATTTAAAATTAACCGAGTTTTAATTTATAATTTATTTTCTTTAAATTTATATCAATGTAAACAGTAAATATCAAATTTTACAAGTACTTCTTTTGAATGACAATAAAATACACTGAATACTTATTAATAACAATTTTTTTAGAAATTCTACAATTTTTTAAACCTTTTTATTCCATGAATTTTAGAAGTTGAATAAATATATGTAAAATGTTATAAATAAGTCTTGTAATGGTTTATTAAAACCAATCAAGTAACATCACCAAGAGAGACAATGGGTAATATAGTATAGGATAACAGAATAAAAAAAAAAAAGATGCATCATTTCTATGTGTAGTTTTTTTTTAAAAAATAAGTCCAGCTCAAATTATTTAATCAAAAGCTAATTGTTTTTTAATTTCAGCAATAGCTTTACCTGGATTTAAACCTTTTGGACAAGTTCTTGTACAATTCAAAATAGTATGACATCTATACATAGACATTGAATTTTGCAACATTTCTTTTCTTAGTTTTGAAGCTTCATCTCTTGAATCAACTAACCATCTATAAGCTTGCATTAAAACTGCAGGACCCAAATATTCTTGTTGATTCCACCAATAAGAAGGACAAGAAGTTGAACAACAAGCACATAAAATACATTCATATAAACCATCCAATTTTTTTCTATCAGCAATAGATTGTAAATTTTCTTTACCATCAGCTGGGAAAGTTGATCTTTGCAAATAAGGTTGAATAGATTTATATTGTTTATAAAAATGAGTTAAATCAGGTACTAAATCTCTAACAACGTACATATGAGGTAATGGATAAATTTTAGTAGCTTTACTTGCATTTGTATCAATTCTGCATAAACAAGCTAAAGTATTTCTGCCACCAATATTCATTGCACAAGACCCACAAATCCCTTCTCTGCATGATCTTCTAAAAGTTAAAGTAGCATCTTGTTCATTTTTAATTTTAATTAAAGCATCAAGAACCATAGGACCACATTCATTTAAATCAACTTTATATTCTTTTAAATGTGGTTTTTCTTGTGGTTTATCTGGAGACCATCTATAAATTTTAAAAGTTTTATAAACTGGAGCTTTAGCAGTAGTTGTTGCTAAAGATCTTATAGAAGAAACTCTTGATGTGAAAATTGATTTTTTTAAAGCAAACATTATTATCAATAAATTAAAAAAAAAAAATAAAAATATATAAAGATTCAAAAATTTTGTGGACTTTCAAGTTTTATATAAAATCATTCATCCATTTCTCAATGTTGAGTTTTTCTCATATGGTCATCGGTTCCGTAATGTTTCGATTGGGGCCACATCACCAGTGCTTGTTGTTCCCCGGGAAAAAGTAATCAAATGGTATTTAAAATGTTGTTGATTGGCTACGGCTGTGAATCACGTGAAACTAATCACCGGGTCGGGTGCCTCCCGGAAGAGATGCATATGACCAATAAAAATACAAGTTTTTGTCATTGTTGATGCAACTTCTCCATGGTTCCATGACTCCATCTAACCCCAGGAATTTAGGACCGGGAAAGTTATAATAAATGGTTATCTTGACCATCAGTTACATTTAATTATACTGATGATATTTAATCTATTTAAAACTGATATATAAATATGGTTATCTCATAAAATAATAAAATAAATTTAAACTGGGGAAAATTAGGATATTAAAGAATATTACGTAAAGGATTATATAACATAATTACATAATCATACCAATATGATTATATAATATATTACATAACATTATTTTTTAGTTCAGACACCAAGGGTATCAATTGAACACATACTTTATAACTTACTCAATTGACCATAAACTTTGATGTGTTTAGTGATATAACCCTTTAACTACAACTCTAAGGACAACTCTAAAGGATAAACATATCATATCCCTTATAACTTTATACATAACTTTATACATACTACTTAACTTTATACTTATACTTATAGTTACACTTACACTTACACTTACACTTACTTCTCTTTTTAAAGTTTGTCAGAACTCAATTACCAATTACCAATTACTACTCCTGTAAGTTAAATTATTTACCCAAATTGGGTGTAAATTATAAGTTTTTATAGCAACAGATTTCTGCATGGAAATGAAATTTGAACCAAACGTGATTTAAAAAAGGATTGTTCCGCACTTTATACTTTAAAAATTAACAAATTAACTAAAACAAAAAAATTTAAAAAATGGTTAATTATAGTGATTGGGTTGGTGAAATTGATGATAATACTTTAGTTTCTGCATTATCTATTCCAGGGACTCATAATTCTGCAGCTTGTCATACTGCATTACCATCAGTTCAATGTCAAGGTTCAAGTGTTACTGATCAATTAGAAAATGGTGTTAGATTTTTAGATATTAGAGTTTCAAGAAATTTTTTAGATGATTCAAATTTATCAGATTTATGTGTTTGTCATTCAAAATTTCCAATTAAAATTTTAGGTAATGTTAAATTAGCTGATGTTTTAGATGAAGTTTATAAATTTTTAGAAAATCATAACAAAGAATTTGTTATTGTTAGTTTAAAACAAGAAGGTACTGGTACTTGGGATAATGATAATGATGAATTTGGTAATGCTATTTGGAATAATTATATTAATGCAAATAAAGATCGTTGGTATTTAAATACTGATATTCCAAGATTAGGTAATTCAAGAGGTAAAGCTTTATTATTTAGAAGATTTGGTGTTAGAAATGAAGATTTAAGTAAACAATTTGGTTATGATGCTGCATCATGGTCATATAATTGTACATCTGATGATCGTGGTTCTTATCAAGTTCAAGATTGGTGTGAAATTAATAATACTGATGATATTTCTAAAAAAGCTGATTATGTTAAAAATTTAGCTCAACAAGCTGTTTCTCATAATTCAACAAATTCAAATGATCCAAAATTATTTATTAATTTTTGTTCAGGTTCAAATTTTTATGATCCAAATTGTTGGCCTGCAAAAATTGCTGAAGGTTTAGTTGATTTTAAAATTGATGAATCTTTTGGTAAAGGTACTGGTGTTATTGTTTTTGATTATGCTGAAACTTCAAATTATAAATTAGTTCATGAATTAATTGATAAGAATTTTTAGTTTAGATGTGTATTAATATATGTAAGAGATATAAATAAGTAGTAACTAATATATAATGTAATATATTATCATTATCATTATGGTCTACCATTAATCCTTAATTTAATGACACTGTTACCCGTTTGAAGAGGGTAACATCAATTTCCCACCAAAATTTTTTAAAAATCAAAAAGCGAGAAAAAACGGCTTGTTCAAATGAATCAAATTAACATTAAAAACAATAAAAACAATTAATAACAATTAGATAAATAATAATTTTAAGAAAATTAAACCATTTTTTGGAAATTTTGGGGCAAATAAACCAAAACATCAAGCAGAATCAAGAAATCAACAGACTTTATCCTTACATCATCATTTTTCACAACCTTTTTTTCATCATTATCATCAATCTGTATTAATCATAATCATTCCCAATATCAAGGTGCTTATGAAATAAAAGTGCATACTGTTTATTTGTCTTTTTTGCCCACCTGAATAGAAAAACATTAGAATATGGTACTTATTGGAGGTGTTAAATACGCTTGTGAGCGTTGTATTAGAGGTCATAGAGTTACCACTTGTAATCATACAGATCAACCTTTAATGATGATCAAACCAAAAGGAAGACCTTCAACTCAGTGCAAACATTGTAAAGAAATGAGAAAAAATAAAAATGCACATCCTTCTGGTGCTTGTACTTGTGCAAATAAAGATAAAAAAAAAATTAAAAATGGATGTTCTTGTAAAACTGGTGAAATTTGTACTTGTCATTCAAAAAGAAAATCAAAAGCTAAAAGTTTGAAATTAGATACTACTAAAATTTCATCAAATCCTTCTTTAAATTCAATACCCAATGGTTCTTTTAATACATTTCCAACTAGTTCTATATCATTACAACAACAACCTTCTTCTTCATTAACTTCTCCACAAAATTTACAATCATCATCTCAACAACAATTACCTTTACAACAATCAACAGATGTTAAAATTAGACAAATTGGTATGGATCCTTTAGTTAAAGCTAAACCAATAAGTCAAACAACAAGAACAAGAGTTGGTGAAGTTACAGTTCCATTAAATGAATATATTCCTGTAAATCAAGGTTCAGTTGGTAATAATATTGGAAATAATACAAGTTCAAATTCATTATCTGGTTTAGATAATAATAATGGAATTGATGATTTAACTCAAAATTTACCAGATGCTTTTTTTCAAGATGTTCCACTTCCATGTGAACCTGGTCATGGATTATTAGATTTATTTGCAAAAAGTAATAATAATTTAAATTATACTTCAGTTAATCCATATTTTACAGATTATAATGGGAATAATTCTAATAATATTAAAAAAACTGATGATCTTGTTTTTAGCCCCACAAGTACTACTGGTTCAGAAAATAATTTGTTTACTCCAAATGATTTTCATAATAAAGTTTCTTCACCAAATGGTAGAAATAAAATTCCATCTCCTGATAATAATAATGGATCTTCAAGAAATTTTTCTCAAAAACAAAGAACTGATTCAATGTTATCATTATCAAGTGTTGAATCAATGTCTGCTGCTATTAATTCAAATCATAGATCTCAATTATCTATTGGAAGTTCAGATTCTTTACAAAGTGCTTCAAATTATCATCATTATGATAATATGTTACATAATTATCATAAACCAACACATTCTTATACTTTCCCAAATACCCATTCTGTACCAAAAAATATTCATAGTACTATGAATAATAATAATAATAATATTATTAATAATAGTTCAAACAATTTAATAAACAATAACAATGATGATAATAATAGTTTATATAATGGTGATAATGCAAGTCAACAAAGTGTTGAAGTTTTATCTTTAACACCAAGTTTTATGGATATTCCAACAGATTTTAAAAATGATGCAGGTTATTTTACAAATGTTCAAAAATTAACAAATAATAATGTTAATAATAATAATAATAATAATAATCATGGATATTCACCAAGTGTTGATTCTACACATAGTGCTTTAAGTAATAATAATTTTGTTAATACTACAGTTGCAAATATGAATAATAATAATGGTCCATTAAATACTTCATTTATATCTCAACTTGAAACACAACCAATGACTCAATCTTTTTCAAATTATATTCAACCAATTAAACCAAATAATATAAATACTTTTCAACAACAACCTCAACAACAACCTCAACCACAACAACAACCACAACCACAACCTCAAGATATACTTGGAACAAGTAGTAATGTCAGTACACCAAATTTTGGTAATATAGGATCTCCAAGCACTAATGAGAATAATAATTCATTTGATTCATCATTTTTCAATACTTTTAATTCAAAATTAAGTACTAATGGATCAGTATTTTAATACATATCTGATTTTCAGATGCTATGATTTTAATTTAATGAAATTCCTTTTTATTATATATTCACTTTTGCTTTAACCTTTTTTAATTATAAATACATAACTTATGACTTTTGATTTTATATATGCAAATATTTATTAAATTTTTTTATGTATTATCTAATTTTAATTTTAATACATTTTTTCTTAAACTTGGAGTTTGATTAATTTTAATTGGAGATTTTTTTAATAATTTATCTTTTTCCCATGGAGTTAATTGAATTTCTTCACCTGGTATTGGACTATTAATTTTTTTATCTTTTGATGGAGTAATTGGTTCATTTAAATTTAATTGTTTTAAATTTTTTGTTAATTCAGGTGTGATTTTTTTAATTGGAGTTAATTCTTCAAAATTAATATCTTTAATAGAATTTGAATAATTTTCATCATTTAAATATAATGATAATCTTTCATCATTTACTTGTAATATTGATAATTGATCATTTGTTTGTAAAACACATAATCTTAATATATATTCTAATAAAGATAATTCAGAAGTTGAATCTTCATCATAATCACCAAATGCTAACCATTCAATTTTATCTTCTTCTTCTTCTTCCATAAAATTTTTATTAATTTTTAAAACTAAAACAGGACTTGATCTATCTTCTAATTTTAATAATTTCCCAGAAGCACTAAAAAATAATCTTGTTATAGTTCCAACATCTAATTTTATTAATTTTGGAATTTCATCATCATCATGATATCTTTCATCATTAAAATTTTCTTCAATTTTTAATTGATAAAAATATTCATTTTTTAAACTTTTTAATCTCCATATTGAAACATTTGATTTTTTATATTCTTCTTTCCAACTAATTTCATTTAATTTATTATTAATAATTCTTCCATGATGATAAAAAATTGAATATAAAGTTAATTTGAAAATTGGACCAATTTGTAAAAATTTTTCATTAAATTCTTCATTTGATTTATTTATAAAATTTGAAGCTTGTAATAATCTTCCTGGAGAAATTTGTTTTGGTAAAGATCCACTTAAATTTGCACCAGATGTTGTTAATGATAAATTAATTAATGGTATAGCTTCTTCAATTCTTTGTAATAAATCCAACATATAAAGTTCAACATTATTAATGGTTTCATTACCAATATATTCTTGATCAATTTCTTGAATTTTTTCATCAAAATTATCAATTTCTTGTTTTAAATTTTTTGTTAATTTTAAAGTTGAATTTAAATTTGTATTACCTCTTGCAGCAACTAATTTAATTAAATCAATAGCATCACTAATAATTTCAATTCGAGTAATTAATTTTAATTTTATTCTTTCTAATTTAATTCTATCATTTTGTGGAACTTTTATTAAAAAATTTGATAATGATTTAATAGCATAAGTTGAAGCTATTGATAAACCAGATTTTATGGCAAAACTAACAGCTTGAGATCCGGCCTAAAAAAAGTTAGTGATGTATTATAAAAAATTGTTGTACATACTTTTGATAATAATTCATCCATTATACTCTGGTTTATATAAATATTTATATAAATTTATATTTAATACTGATTATTTAATACTCTGTTCAAATGTAAACAAATCTGCCATTTTTATTTAAAATTTAAAAAACAACACAACAACAACAACAGGAGAATATTATTATATTATTATATTATATTAAATTATATTATTATATTAAATTATATCAATATGAATCAACCAAATATTCAAGATAGAACTATAGAGTTCCAACAATGTGTTAATCAATTTTCCAAAAGAGTTAAAACAACACCACAACAACAACAAATTGTTAAAAAATCAGAATTTCAATTAAGAGCTTCAAAAATTGCAAATGATATTTCTCATACTTCTGAATTATTAGGAAAATTAGCACTTTTAGCTAAAAAGAAACCTTTATTTGATGATAAACCTATTGAAATTTCAGAATTAACTTTTGTTATTAAACAAGATATTATTAAAATTGAAAAAAATTTAAAAAATTTACAAGATTATATTAAAACTGGTAATGATACAAATAATAATGAAGAATTAAAAACAAATTCTAAAAATATTGTTCAATTATTAAATACAAGAATGAAAAATGTTAGTGGGAATTTTAAACAAGTTTTAATAACAAGACAAAAAAATGAATTAGAAAATCATGCAAGAAAAGAACGATTTTTTAGTACTTTACAAACAAATAATCAATCAAATGGTCCAAAAAATGCTTCAGATAATCCATTTTTAATGACTGGAGAAATTGATTCTTCTTCATCAAATTCTGCATTATTATCTTTACCACAAGATCAACAATTACAATTATTAGAAGAACAACAATCTTCTGAATATTTACAAGATCGTAATAGAGCAGTAGAAACTATAGAAAGTACTATTAATGAAGTTGGAAATTTATTTCAACAATTAGCAACAATGGTTAATGAACAAAGTGAAGTTATTCAAAGAATTGATCAAAATGTTGAAGATATTGATTTAAATATTACAGGTGCTCAAAGAGAATTATTAAAATATTTTAATAATATAAGTAATAATAGATGGATGTTTTTAAAAATTTTTGGTGTTTTAATTGTGTTTTTTATTTTATGGGTATTAGTTAATTAAATGAACATTAAATTATAGCCAATATATGCTTATATAAAAATATATAAAAAAAAAATTATTATAATCCCATTTCTGCTTGTAAAGCTTTTAAAGCTTTTTCATCTTCATCTTCTTCTTCAACATCATCTTTAATACTAGTATTTGGAGCATCTGGTAATTTAACTTGTGGAGATTTTTGTTGAGGTACTTGTTGTGCAGGTTGTTTATTACCAGTGTTTAATATGTTACTTTCAACTTCTTCTTGTTGTAAAGCTTCTAATTCATCTTCTAATTCATCTTCATCAATACCATCAGCTGGATAAGATCTTGAAATTGCTTCACTAATTTCTTCACTTAATTCAGCTTGTTCTTTAATTTCATCCATAGTTTCATCAACTTTATCCACTGTAATACCACCATGTATTTGTTTCATAGCTTTTGCACCTTGTTTCATTGCTTTCATTGTTTCTAAATTCAAATTGGCACTTTCAATAGAATGTAATTGTGATTCTAATGCATCAATTTGGGATGTAATTTTTTCAGCTTGAGCTTCAAATACTTTTTTACGTTTTAATGCATTTTTAGCTTTTGTTTTATCTGTTGATATATATTTTCTTGCTAATGAATCTTGTTCATCCATTTGATTATATAAATGAGTTTGTTTCTTATTTAACATATTAATTTGTTCTCTCAACCCAATGATGGCCTTCTTTGGCGCATCTTTTGTGTTATTATTCCCACCAAATAGATAAGACCACATAATCTCTTTATTTTATTACTCTTTATTTTATTATTTATAAACCCCTATCGATATGTTTTAAATTTGCCTCTGTTCATCTTTTGACCAGAGAAAAAAAGAAAAATTAAATCAACTCCATATTTTCCTAATCAGGTAATTTACTTAAATAGGAAAAAGATGTTTTAAATTCATTAAATTTTAATTTAAACAAAATAATCGTAAAAATGAACAAAATTTAACATAAAAAGGTGGAAAAATCAATTTTAAATCAATTTTAAATTGATTTTAATATAAAACTTGACTTATTACCAAATTGGGTAATAACTTTCCTAAATAGGCAACTTTTATTTTTCATTTTATTTCTTTTGAAAAAAAATTATATGAAAAAAAATTTTAATAGAAACTAAAAGAAGAATAATAACAATAACAACAATAAGATTTAATTTCAAACTTGGTTGTTCTCTGGTTTGTTTGTTCATTATTCATTAATTCATCATGTTGAGATACGTTCATTCCCCTCGTACCATATCTACTAGTGCTTGGAGAAAATACACTAAGAAAGTATCTACAACAAGTTCAAGTCATCATTTCCATTTAAAAGATTCAAAACAACCACAACCACATCATAACACAAGAATTGCCAAATATGTCACTAGTGCTTCAATTCCTCCATCTTCAACCCCATCGTCATCTCAATTATTTGTCCCATTAAGTTCTAGTTTAAAAGAAGAAAATTTAGATAAATTAATGGGTGATTCTTGGTCAAGTCCATATGATCGTGTTAATCGTCAAAAATTTTCAAAAGATTTAATGAGATTATGGTCTTTATTAGAAACTTGTATTGCTTCAAAAGATTTTAAAAAAGGTTTGGATATTTTAGCAGCTTTAAATCAATTATCAAATAAAACTAATTATAATTTAATTAATGATTTAAATAAATATACTGAAGCTTTAGCTAAAGAATATCCTTTACAAACTATTCAAGATTTTGTTAAAACATGGCCAATTTCATATAATACTGTTCCAAATTATAGAACTGATGCTATTTTAATTAATTGTGCTATTAATAATAATCAATCATATGATAAAATTTTACAAAAATTACAACCTGATCTACGACCAAGAGTTTATTCAGGAATTTTAAATCAATTTGATATTTTTGGAATTTCAAATGCAAAAAAATTTATTTCAAAAGAAAATATTCCAATTGATTTGGTTCCTTTTAAATATAGAGATTTAATACTTGATGATATACAACATAATGAAAATAATGAAAAAGAAATACATGCTACCACTAAAGAAACAATTCTTGAAGATTATGAACCAACTTCTGTTAAAAAAGATGCTGATGTTTTAAAACCTGTTGGATCTTTTGGAATGAAAGCTATTAAATTAGCTTTAGAAAGTTTAGAAACTTCAGATTCTGCTTTTAAAGAAATTTCTAAAAATTTAGATGAAGAATTAGAACAAAAATTACAAATTTTACAAATTAATCAAACTGGTTCATTAGAAAATACTTCAACAATTAATTTATTTAATTTATATAAACAATTATCATTAGATGAACGTGAAAAATTTGATGAAGCTTTAGAGATTTATAATCAACAAAGACAAATTGATTTGGAAAGTAAAGCTTTAGAAGCTGCAAGACAACGTTGGAAACATGATTATGAAGAATTAAGTAAAAGAGGTGAATTAGCTGTTAATAAAAGTTTAAACAGTAGATTATGGGCTTGGTCTGAAAAAATGATTCCAATTCTTAAAAGTGAAATTGAACTTTGTAAAAAACAAGAAGGTTTGGATTTTAATGCTTCAAAAATTATTCCAGAAGAAGCTGGTGATGAAGATAGTAGAAAAATTTATGGTCCATTTTTAATGTTATTAAATGCTGAAAAAGCTTCTGCAATTTCTTTATTAGAAATCTTAAGAAATAGTACAACTGGTAAAGTTAATGATGGTATTAAAGTTACTCAAGCTGTTCAAAATATTGCAAAAGCTTTATTATTAGAATATAGATCTGAAAAATTATTAAATGAAGAAAATCAATTTACAAAAGGTTATAAACCAAATCAACAAACTTTAAAAAGATTTGCAAGATCTTTAACTCAATTTAAAAGTGATAAAATTGTTAAAGATAGAATTGAATGGCCAACTGAAGTTATGGTTAATTTAGGTTCTTATTTGTTATCTGTTATTATGAAAATTGCTACAATTACAGTTCATGCTAAAGATCCAATTACTGGTGAACAAGTTAAAGGATCTGCTCCAGTTTTTTATCATACATATCAATATTCAACTGGTAATAGATATGGTTGTTTAAAATTACATAAAGATTTTAGTAAAGCAATTTCTTCAAGTTCTTTTATGGGTGCTATTCAACCTCAAAGTTTACCAATGCTTGTTAAACCACGTCCTTGGACTTCATGGAATAATGGTGGGTTTTTATATTCTGAAAATTCTTTAATTAGAAATAAAGATTGCCCAGAACAAATTGCTTATTTATCAGCTTCATCTGATAAATTAGATCAAGTTTATAAAGGCTTAAACGTTCTTGGTGATACTGCATGGACAGTTAATGAACGTATTTTAAAATTAATGATTCAAGTTTGGAATTCTGGTGAAGAATTTTTAAGATTCCCAAAATTTATGGAAGAACCAAAATCTTTCCCACGTCCTCCAAAAGGTTCAGATCCTTTAGAATTATTAGATTGGAAACGTAAAAATAGAACTGCATATATGGAATATTCCAAAAATAAATCAATTAGATGTGATGCTAATTATAAATTAGAAATTGCAAGAGCTTTTCTTGGTGAAAAATTTTATTATCCTCATAATGTTGATTTTAGAGGTCGTGCATATCCAATGAGTGTTGTTTTTAATCATTTAGGTGATGATGTTTCAAGAGGTTTATTAATGTTTTGGAAAGGTGAAAAATTAGGTCCAAGAGGTTTATATTGGTTAAAAGTTCATTTATCAAATTTATGTGGTGTTGATAAATTACCATTAAATGATCGTGCTAAATTTATTGATAATAATATGGATAAAATTTGGAAAACTGTTGAAGATCCAATGAAATATCAAGAAATGTGGGTTGCTGCTGATAAACCTTGGCAAGCTTTAGCAACAATGTATGAATTAACTAATGCTTTAAAATCTGAAAATCCAGAAGAATATATTTGTCATTTACCAGTTCATCAAGATGGTACATGTAATGGGTTACAACATTATGCTGCTTTAGGTGGTGATTGGGAAGGTGCAAGACAAGTTAATTTGGTTCCTCAAGATCGTCCTTCTGATATTTATACACATGTTGCTGAATTAGTAAAAGGGAAATTAAGAGAAGATATTGCAAATAATTCTGAAAATGCAGAAATTGCTAAAATTTTATTAGATGTTATTAAAAGAAAAATTGTTAAACAAACTGTTATGACAAATGTTTATGGTGTTACTTATATTGGTGCAACAAGACAAATTGCTAAACAATTGAAAACTTTAGTTCCTGAAGATAAAGTCAACATTTATTCTTCATATTTAACTAAACATACTTTCCAATGTATTAGAGAATTATTTCATGGTGCTCATTTAATTCAAGATTGGTTAGCTATTTGTTCTAAAAAAATTACAAAATCTGTTCGTGTTGATTTAGATCAAGTTGATAAACATGGTAAACCAATTTCAATGGCTACAGTTATTTGGACTACACCATTAAATTTACCAGTTGTTCAACCATATCGTCAAACTAGTAACACTGTCATTCAAACCAATTTACAATCTATTACATTAGTTGATCCATTAGAAGTGAATCCTGTTAATTCAAGAAAACAAACTAATGGGTTTCCACCAAATTATGTCCATTCTTTGGATGCCACACATATGTTATTAAGTGCTATTGCTTGTGGTGAAGAAGGTTTAAGTTTTGCATCAGTTCATGATTCTTATTGGACACATCCTGGTAAAATTGATATTTTAAATAAAAAATTAAGAGAATCTTTTGTTAAATTACATAGTGGTAATTTAATTGAAGAATTGAAAAAAGAATTTGATTCACGTTATGGTTCATTTTTAGAAATTATTGATATTGATTCTAATTCAATTCTTGCACAAAAAATTGTTACTTTACGTAATGCAATGTCTATGAAATTAGGTAGAAAAGTTACATTAATGGATGAATGTAAAGTTGAATTTGAAAAACAAAAATTATTAAAAAGTGAAGATCCTGAACAACGTGAATTAGCTTCAAAAATTAAAACTACAATTAGTTTAGCTAGAGAAGCTCAAGAATCTGGTGAATTGGATTCAATCACTGTTAAACCTCAAATGATCAATAGTGTTCAAGTTCTTACACCATTCTCATTACCTCCAGTTCCACCAAAGGGTGATTTTGATGTTTCTAATGTTTTGGATAGTGAGTATTTCTTCTCTTGAGAAGTATACTATGATATATTGATGATATGAATTTTTTTTATTTACTATTACTATGATTTTTTATTTTTATTTTATTATTGAATTGGATTTATTGGAGTTTTATTTTTATTTTTATTTTTTATGAATTTGTGTGATGATCCTTTTGCATATTGTGAATAGTTCCTGTATATACTTTATTCTTTACAAATTTGTTCATACAACAAAAATATTAAAAAGTTGCATTTTTTTTAATCAATTAAATCAACAATTTCCTAATTGGGAATGTACGTAGTTATATCAAAAACAGAACATAAGACGTGACAGTATTCTACTAAATCAACTTTATAAAAAACGTATATGAAAGGAAATAATATGCTTTTATTCAAATGATTTTCCCTTGTTGTTTTAAATTTGAAATTAATGGGGCCAAAGGTTCTAATTCTTGAGGATCAATTAATTCAAATTCATTAACAAAAGAAATAAAATGACTGAAAAATGAATTCCAGTGAGCTTCTAAAGATAAATGTAAGATTTTATCAAAATGATTGTAATATATATGAGCAAATATTCTAAACATTTGCCTCTCAATATTTTTAACAATATTCATGAAATTAACTGGGAATGGGACACCTGTTTTAGTTGGAAATAATGTTTGATCATTTAATTTTAAAGTGATCCAATTTAGAACATATTCAATATATTGATTTGCAGGTAATTGAATAGTTTTTTTGTTTTGATCCACCCATAAGTAATCAGTTTTTGGACCAGCATTCATTGTTGGATATAATTCTGGTTTAACATATTCTGCAATGATCCCATAAAATTGATTCAAATTATTGTACATTTCAAAAACATTCAAAGCAATCCATTCATTTTGATCAACATATTTAGGTAACTGGACAATGGTTTTAAAAGAACCTTTAACTAATGCGGTTCTAACAAAAGGTTCACATAAGAATAAAGGAGGTGCAGAAGGTTGAACAGGTGGTGATGATTGTTGATTTTGTTGTGATGAAGTTGAATTTGATTGTTGTGGTTGTTGTTGCTGTTGATGTTGTTGCTGTAATTGTTGATGTTGTTGTTGAAACTTTTGAGCATTTGAATATGTTGATTTTACTGGTGAATTAGATCTCCTTAGAGAAAGATGTGATCCATTATTATTTGAATATAATGACGCCTGATCTTTCTGTTGTTTCTTTTTGGTTCTTCCAAACCCTCTGCTAAAAAAAAAGATTGTTAAATTATACACTGTGGCGATTCGACATCAAAGGCGTACCTTATAGAACTAAAGAATGACATTCTAATTTATTTGATTTAAATAAAAGTTATTATTGTTTTGTTTTATTTGTTTTGATTTTGTTTTCGTTTCAAATTTCGCCAATGCAAAAAAATCACCCTCGGAACTAACATCACATGATTTTCATATGATACCCTCGTAATTCAAAAAAAAAAAGATTATGTCATAACAGCACCTCAATTTGATCTAAAAGATATTTTATTGATTTGTATAAAATCTTATAACTATAAGCACAAGTTTTTTTATAGGAAAGGATGGAGACAAAGAGAAGGAAAATACTGAGAGCTTGTGACAGATGTCGTAAGAGGAAAATCAAATGCGATGGGGTGAATCCATGTCTTTCGTGTACTAATGCGAAAGCTGAATGTTGTTACACTCATGTGGAAAAGAAAAGAGAAGTTAGCACTAAGAATAAGAAACATGGATCTGATAACAATAATACACATGGATCAGAGAGTTCTTTTGCTAATGGTAATGTTAATTTGAAAAAGTTGGATGATAGAATAAATAAAATGGAATCATTAATCCTGTCATTAGTCGAAAAATTAGATGGAAACAATATTCAACAAAATACAATATTTGCCACCAAAAATACGTACAATGATCACAACAAGAGCACACCAGCAGCTAACTCAACAACCACTAGCCCATTTGATAATGTGGTAAACACTCCATCAGTAGCTTCAGTGTCTTCAAGTGCTTCTATTTTTACGTTAAAAGATTCAGCAACTGCTTCAAAAAATGATCCATCAACCTCAAAAACAGACGAACAACATTCAAAATATTTCGGATCACAAAGTTCATTCTCAATTGTATCACCCCAAGGTTTATTATGGTTATCCAAAAAATTGAATGATCAAACTCTTATCCTTCATTTTAAATTATTAATGGGTAAAGCTCATAGTAGTATGGTTGAAAGAATAAAATTATGGGCCGAACCAATTGAAAAATCATCAATAGTAGATATTCCTCCAAAAGAAACTGTTGCTATTTTATTGGAAACTTTTTACAAAGAAAGCTGTCATGCTATGTTCTTGGTTTCTAAAACTGAACTTGCTAATTTATTTAATGATTATTATGAAAATACTAGAACAATAACAAGTGGTGAACACTTAATATTGAATACTGTTGTGGCTATTGCAGCAAGCTTTCAAGCTGAAAAAGAATATTCTTATGGTAGAAGCACAACGACTCCAAATAATACTACTACTACTGATACCCCTAGATCAACTGATCAAAATATGGACTCTTTACTTCTTTGGAAGAATTTGGAAAATTCCCATTTGAAAAATTCTATTCATTATTATCATAGAATTTCAATTACTGGAGAAGGTATAAAAGGTATCATTGGTATTTTGTTATTGATTCTATTAACTTCAACTTGTTTGACATCAGAAGCAAATTATATTTTGATTTCGGTCGCAATCAGATGGGGTCAAGAAATGGGTCTTCATAGAAAAGAATCTTTAGTTGGATTGTCTGAACAAGAAAAAACAAGAAGAACTAGAATTTGGTGGGTTTGCTATATTTTGGATAGAGATTTATGTTTACAATCTGGTAATCCACCAATTATTAACGATCGTGACGTTTCTAATATAGATCCAGATGAATTCAAACAAAATTTAAAAGAATCTTTATCTGATGAATTATATTCAAAATTAAATGATCCAAATTTAGATGTTTTTGACAAAAATAATGCTGGATTATTTGAAAAAAAAGGTGATGAATGGAACACTGATACTTTTACTTTACTTTTGAGTTGTTATTACCCAGCTTTTGTGAGGTTAACATCTAAAAGTTATGATAAGTTATTTAATCCATCTGCTTTAAAAGGTAAAACAACAATGGAAGTGTTACAAGTCATTCATAATCTAACACATGAATTGGAATGTATAAAAATGAAAATTCCAAAATCAATTAGACCTGGTTATGTTGATGTTAAATTTATGCTTGAGAATGGTGCTGAGAAGGCTCTTTTTTTGCATTTTTCATATTATTTACACATGATGTTAATCAATAGAATTGCTTTCAAAAAATCTTGGTTAAATAATGAAAGTTTGGCACAAAATGATAAAGATGAAATATTACCATTACAACAAAAAATGATTTCTAGATGCTTAAATGCTTCAAGAGAAATTTTAAAATTATTAAGACATCTTAATCCATTCAAAGCTTATTTTTTTGATTTTTCAACTTTTTTGTTTTTTTCATCATTTTTCACATTATTAACTGGTTGCTTAGAATTTCCAGAATCTCCAGAAACAAGAAATGATATTGATTTAATTCTTACAACTACTGAATTTTTTTTTCAAAAATATTTAAATTCAGTTTCTGCAGTTGATGATAAGATGAATTTTAATTTATGTTCTTATGGGTTAAAATATTTCATCAAAATTTCTATTGTTTTGTTCAATCAATACAATGTTAATAATCCAATCGATATAAATCCTTTGGATAATGAATTAAGATTTCATGGGAAAATTTTAGGATTAGATCCACTTCCTACAAGTGATCAACCTCTACCTGTACAAACTACATATCCAGTTCAACAACAGGATTGGCCAAAACAAAATGGTTATTTTGCTCAAGAAAATCAACAATACCAACAGTCAACACATTCTGCTCAAACACCAGCTAATTTCCCCACTTCTGTGGATTTAACTATGAGACCAACTCAATTACAAACATCAACAGCAACTAAATCATTTTATAGTCCTAGATTATCAGCAGCCACACCAACATCAACATCTCAATCAATCACTCAAAGAAGGTCAAGAGAACCTTCTAATTCAAACTTGATTGAACAACCAACTTTCTATCAGCAGCAGCAGCAGCATCACCAACAACAAAATATTGATATACAATCAAATGGTCAACAACTAGATGGAACTTATGATCCAACCTTGGATTCCGTATTTGGTGTGAATGACATTGCTGAAAGTCAAACACTATTTCAACAGTTTTTTGCCTTACCTGATTTTTTAATGGAGTGAGATATTACTGGTTTAACTATACATATGGCGTTTCGTTTCAGTTATCTTGTTTATAATAATCATACTCAAAATCATGAGACGTTTTTTTTTTTTTTTTGCTCAGATCTCAATTAATTATGTATATAAATGACACATTCGGCCAATTATTTTTGGTAGCTGCATATTTACACGTTATCTAGTTTGACTAAAAATGTTTTCGAAGTACAACGATAAAACACAAAAAATAAATGAAGAAACTGATGAAACTAGTGATAAAGAAAAAGTTGATCAAGTTTTAGAAGAGGAAAATGATTCAGATTATTCTTTGGTAGATAGTGAAGACTTCAATATTGATCCCGCTATTAATATGAAAAACAAAAACTCCTCAGAAGTACCATTAAAAGAGCATGAATTTGAAACTATCGAAGATTTATTTAATCCAGATAACTGGTCTTTAGAAGAAGTTAAAGAATACTCTAATCACTCCTGCTCATTATTACGAGATATCAGAAGGTTTAATAAACACAATGATAAAGATTGGATATGTCCAATTTATTTTACTACTGTTCTAGCTTTGATGAAATATGATGTTACAACATTAGTATTTTTAAGAGATTTCTATGGATTACATTATAAACATAATCCAAGAAATGATATTCATTTTCGTTCTGATGCAATTTTCAAAATTTTAAAACACATTAATGCTTTAGATGATTTTATTGATGATGATGAAATAAAGGAATATAAGAAAGGTTTAAAGGCTACACTTTGGGCTTTGGAATCTAACTCCCATCTAAGACCTGGTAATTGGAATAAATGTATTGCCTTACCAATTCTTTGTGATTTAGAAAAATTGACTGAAAATAGAGCAACACATGAATACCCTTCTGATTTTATCATTCCATTAAGAGAATTTTTTATTGAGTTTACTAAGAATCGAAACTTGACTGGGTCAGTTTTGGAAATGATGGGATGTGTGAATGTTAGAGTTAAAGGAGTTGATGAATATAAAACCATAGGTGAAACATTCCCAGCTTTATGTAAATGTATCGGATTAAGTGATGAACTTCTTGAATGGTTCAAAATCCAAAAATGGTGGATTGATAATATTGGATGTCCTTTGAATTATTGAATCTATGTATAGCTAAATTTAATATGTTGTTTGTATTTATCTTCTGTTTTAATTCTAAATCTGGGCAGTACTCATCATTTTTATTCTGAAAATCTTAATATTGATTTTTCACACTATCAGTAACACCTTTAATTGTCTCACTTTTCTCTTCGTATAAGAAGTTTTGTATTTCTAAATCTTGATTATCATCATCTGTATCAGTATCTTTATCTTTGAACTTTTCAGATTCCTCGTCATGAAATCTTTTTATTGAATCTGACCCAATATCATCACTATAGTTCTGTGATTCTAAATCTTGATTATTCTTTTCTTTCAAGTTCCAGGGCATACAGCATGTAAACAGTGGTGCATATAAAAAGAATACTTCACATACTGTTTTCTCAATTCCTTGCATTTGATGGAGACATTGTTCTTCATCTGTTGTCCAACAAATTAATTGGAACTTATTTTCTCCATGTATTGACTGAACAAAAAGTTTTGATAATAATGGAAGAATCAATTCGCTTAGAAAAAATAATGATATACTAAAACACCAAACTCTCAGCGTTTTA
Organism: Liangdongia dryadoides; assembly: GCA_030579655.1. Classification (NCBI taxonomy): domain Eukaryota; kingdom Fungi; phylum Ascomycota; class Saccharomycetes; order Phaffomycetales; family Wickerhamomycetaceae; genus Liangdongia; species Liangdongia dryadoides. The sequence continues at coordinate 60,977 of JAKTRJ010000031.1, forward strand.
AAGGCAATATCATTGCAGCCATAATTATCAAAATAACATGTGCTTGTTCTTTAATTTTGAATCAATGCCACCACTGGAATAATAATAAATTCCACAATATTTGGAAAATAATCATGATAGCTCCTATTAGCTGTACCATATTCCCACGATAAATTGTCATCGAGATGATCATTAGCCGAGATGAACTTGAAAACAATTATATTAACAGTTAAAATAAATGTTATAATTGAACCATGTCGAGGTTTGCTTAATGTATAAAAACTGGAATATTGTAATAACATTAACGATAGAACACCACGGTTTATATGATCCAAAATAAGTTTAGATGCCCATTTATCCAAAAAGGTACCAATAACAAAAGATAGCAACAGACAAATATTTACCCAAATAAAGAATGGGATTTTTTTTCAAATTCAAACGACAGCCAACCAACCAAACTAAGATGAATAGTCCTGTACCAATACGTTTACCTATATTTTTAATGTTACGTGCAACACCAACAAATCTGTCCCTGTATAATGATATTAAATTGTTCAGTTTAACTTTCATTTCCAGGGATTCATTCTCCACGTTAAATGCAACCTTAATACAATATTTTGCTGTTTCATCTGCTGTAAATACATCATTCATATGTTCTATTTCACTTGTATAGATAAGCTCATTAAAAGCTAGTTCATTCTTTTCTAGTTTTTTATGGTTTTCATATGCTGATCCTTGTGTGAATTCAGGATTTCTATTATTACTCTTATCACGAAAAGTTAAGAATTTACCTTTATCTTCTTCAACACAATAATTTGAACCAATAGCTTCATCTGTGCACAAGTTTAATTTATCACCTTTGTTATCAGTATAAACTAATTCATTAAAAACATCACGTTTTTTGTATATAGCTACAGCAGCAGTATCTCGCGCTGAAATATAAGGAGAAACTACTTCACCATCATTCCGAAAGTAAGGCCAGTAAGTAAATGTCAATTCTAAAGAAGCATTTGACGACATTCTAAAACATTGTGATTGAACAGTTAAAGGTTTCTGGTTAGCTAAGAAAATAATTGTATTCTCATCATCATAACAGCATTGCACAAATGGTGACAATAGCAACAAGAATAAAAAAATAATCATCTGCATTTATTGTTAGTGTGCTTTGTTTGATATCACATTGATTGAAATTTTTTCATGCTGAATTTTTATCGATACAATCACTTGGCTTCAAGGAAATTAATCCCATTGTCCAGTAAAAAACTGAGAATGTTCTTTGCAGGTATAGGGATACAACTTGGTCCTCTTGTATAGATCTAATTGATAACCAGATAAACTTTGACGGTTACTGTAAGACAATGACATTCTGCGATGTCTTGTGAGTCTGTTTTCATAAAATTCGAGATACAGAGTATGTTGCTGTTTACACTACAATACAATATCAATTACATAAGCTTTAAAGTTCATCAACAATAGAATCATAATTCGTGCATGGTCTCAAATTTACCACTAAAATTTTGTTGATGAGAAGTTATTATACTCTGCTAAAACAAAAGACCTCTTTGTAACACTGATCCTAATACTTTTAATATAAACTACTATGGTTTTCTTTTTCTTGCCTAATTTCCTGGTATAATAAAGTATATATATTAATAAATAATTTTTAACAACCGTTAAAGTAGCCAATAAGAAGTCGTTTGACTCTTTGACGCAATATTTTAATTTCAGTACAGCTTATTTTACCATCTTTAAAGTTGGAACATTTGTATGAATCTCATGGTGGAAAATGTCCAGTTCAATCTAAATCTGAGTAATATATTAGTCTCGGTATCCATCAACTGAGTAACTGTTGTCTTCATGACGGGTAAACCCTGGACACATACATAATGTATCTATGAACATCATAGCTTCACCATTACCGCTTTGGGAAAACCAATATTAAAAACTTTCAAATGTCTCAAAAAGTGAAGAAACCAGTCTCAAAAGCCACTAAAAAGCAGTCCACAAAAGCACCGGTATCTGATGTTGCCCAAAAGTTAAAATTGGAGAAACCTTTGCCAAAAAGACCTGCTGATTTTCCTGTTGATACTGATAATAACAATGTAAGATATTGGCTTATAAAGTCAGAACCATTGAGCAGAATTGATCCTAAAACTGGTATAGATGCTGCATTTCCATTTAGTGAACTGATTACACGAGAATATGAGCCATGGGATGGTGTTAGAAATCATGAAGCAAAGAATAACATGTTGAATATGAGAACGGATGATATCTTATTGTTCTATCATTCAAATACAAAAACACCAGGATTAGTTGGGTTAGCTAAAGTTTACAATGAAGCACACCCAGATGAATTACAATTTAATCCAAAGAGTAATTACTATGACCCAAAGTCACCAAAGGAAAATCCAAGATGGTGGTGTGTTGATGTTGCTTTTTTAAGGAGGTTTAAAGCAAAAATAACATTAGATGAGATGAGGGAAAACCCAAAACTTAGTGAGATGTCTTTAGTGAAGCGTGGTAGATTGAGTGTTACACCAGTTAGAAAAGAAGAATATTATGAAATTTTAGAGATGGAGAAACAAAGAGATGTTGCAGATGATATTGATTGTGAAATTGACGAAAAATATATCAAAGTGCTGGACAAATGATGAGCTCTATTTGTATCTGTTTATTTAATTGTTTAGAATATTGGATTATAAAAATTGTTTGATTGGCTGGATATTTACAGGAATAGCCAGGCTATATATAAAAAGGAAGACTGTACAGCATGTAAACCTAATAATTAATTAATAATATTTTTATCTAATTCCTTGAATTTCATTATTCGATAAAGTTTTCTATTAAAATCTCATTCTTATAATTATGATTCACTTCTCTCTTTAAAATACATTTATTAACGCATTGGAATCTGCAAGTGCATCTACGTGGGGTTTTCTAAAACTATAATTGGGAATTTTCTCGTAATTTTGTTACAATATCGACAATATGTTTCTGAAAATGTCTCCAAATAGCTTTGCTATACATCATATTAATTGGTTTGTCTATGATTTTTAAAATTACTTTTGGATCGTATAGACAGTTAATTTAAATGATATGAAGCACTACAGTGGAAGAATACGTGTTCATAGCTTCAAAACCCCAATCAAACCTTTATAATAGGTCGAGATACCAGTTGACAATATCTTTAGATATAGATGAATAAGAAAATTGTATTGATAGTTTGAATGAGATCATACAAACATGTTCCTATTGCTTTTTATTTTTTTTAACACTTCAGATCTACAAATTGTCAATACTTTAAGGTCCGAAACCAAACAACCTCTTGGTATCTCAAATTTTTGCAGTTCGCAGTTGTTTGGCCATGTGTTGCTGCAAGTTCATGTACTTTTCTGTGAGAGTACCTGCGCCTAAGACACAAAAGTTTAAAATAAAAACGTTTATATTCAGGTATTCTTTATTGAAAAAAATAGTTTATCTATGCTCTATTTAAAGCTTAGAATATATGACATTGTTGTTGGTATGAAAGTACTTCATAAAACATTAAATTGACTACATTAAAAAACTCCGGTTGCTTTATCTTGAATTTGAGGTGTATTGTTACGATTATAAAAGATTGGACCCCTTGAATCCATCAATTGCTTTGAAATAAAACTATAAATGCATAAAGTTATGCATGACATGGATGAGATTCTCATATTAAGATTCCGATGAAGCCAAAGAGTCCAGAGATGAGAGCACGTTTCAATGCTAGAATATTATTCTAGTTTAGAACCTATTCTTGCAATCTCTATGATATCAATATAAAAAGATAGGTTTACCCTTTGTATTTATTCTAGGAAGTTCAAAAACTCTGTTATATCAACCTATTAAGAAACAATATGCTTGTCTCCAATTTGCTTACTATTGCTGGTTTTTTAACTTTCAGTGTTATATCTACTCCTGTTGCTTTAAAAGGTCCACAAGCTACTGAAATCATCAACGTTGATGTTGATATTCCAAAGTTATATGAATCTTCAGGTTTCCATGCTTCAGAATCTCAATTGATTGATGGTTTTGCTAAACAATTGACCGAAATCACTAATTACAATGGTACTAATTCAACTAAATGTGATAGATGTATTAGAAAATTAGAACTAGGTAAAGCAATAGCTATGACTAGACCAGAACTTGTTGGTCCTGTTTTCACCAAGTGGTGCTTAGAAAACAAGATTGACACTGAAACTAAGTGTCGTTTAACATATGAAAGAAACACTGTCACAAATGGTACTGCTGGTGGTAATTTTGCTCATATGTTGTATTTGATGGATCCAGCTGGTTATGATGGTCAGTTATATTGTTTCTTTAAAGAAAAGAAATCATGTCCAATGCCAAAAACTCCAGAAATTGATATGAGTTCATACTGGCCTGAAAAGAAATCTGAACACTTTTTACCACCTGAAACCTCAAATGAAACTTACAATGTCTTACATGTCTCCGATTTTCATATTCAAACTGAATATAAAATTGGTGGTGAAGCTAATTGTTCCCAATATATGTGCTGTACACCACGTTCTTTTAATAAGGTTGACTTACCGGAAGGCTATAATTTTACTGAGGCTAATGAATTGTCTGCAGAACAAACTGCTAATTTATCTTACAATGAAGCTTGGTATGATGAGGAATATAATCTGGTCAAAGGTGATGAGGTTGATATCATTGGTAACACTAGTGTTTGGTGGCCAGCAAATACATTTGGTCATTATGAATGTGATTCTCCAGAAGTTTTAATTAACAGTTCTTTAAAATCTATTGCAACATACCAAGAAGAACAAGATCTTAATTTTGATTTTGCAATCTTTACTGGTGATTTGGTTGATCATGATGAAGCGGAATTTATTGGTATTGAAAAAACTGTTGAATCTGAAGAAATGATTTTTAGAGATATGAAAGCTACTTTGAAAGATATTCCAGTGTATCCTGTCTTGGGTAACCATGATACTTTCCCCTATGCACAAATGGCTCAAATTAAATCTGGGTTTGAAAATGAGATCACATGGAATGCAGAGTTAATGGCAGATATGTGGGAAGACTATGGTTGGATTAATTCATCCACAGCTTCTTATGCCAGAAAGCATTATAGTGGGTTTTCTGTTACTACTAAAGGTGATTTGAAAGTTATTGCATTGAATTCTAATGCATACTATGTTTCCAATTTGTACAACTATTGGAATGCAACTGATGTTGATTCTTTTGGTCAATTTCAATTTTTAATTGATGAATTAGTTGCATCTGAAGCTGTTGGTCAGAAAGTTTGGATTATTGCTCACATTCCTTTTGTCAAAGAAGCTTTACCGGTTCCTGCTGAAGTTTTTAGACAAATTATTGCTAGATTTTCTCCATTCACAATTGTTGGTCAATTTTATGGCCATACTCATCAAGATGAATTTAATGTTTTTTATGATGGTGAAAAGAATGAGGATAGTGCCACCAATGTTGCTTGGATTTCTCAAGCTGTTACTCCATTAACTGAAAACAATCCATCTTGGAAATACTATACTGTTGACAAAAAATCACATACTATTATGAACTCTTACAACTATTATTCCAAATTGAATGAGACTTTTACTAATGATTCTGAAGAGCCAGTTTGGGAATTTGAATATTCAGCTAGAGATGTCTATGGTGTTGAATGGCCTGAAACTTCTCCTCTAAATGCTACTTACTGGTCTAAAGTTGCAGGTTTGATCAAGAACTCTAATGAAACATTGCAATTATTTAATGACTTAAGAAAGAGATTGTCCCCATACTTGAAAGATTGTTCAAAGGGTAAATGTAAAGATACTTATTGTTTTACATCTTCTTTCACTTTAGAACAATACAATGATTGTATGAAAGATTTTAAATAAGATGAGTTGTGCTAACTTACTGAGAATATTTCTTTTCCTCTAAATCTCGAGTACTCTAATTTTGCTACGGGCTAGTTTTCACTATTATATGTTTGATATTATTTGATATTATTACTGTAGAATCATTGATGGAGTATCATAATCAATGTAAACCCTAATGATAACATGTTTTCTATTTCATTTAGTATTCCAAAACATTACTTCTCTTTTAAAGTTTCTGCTGTCTCAATTTTAGTGTCATGCCGACTGCCAAATCACGCTGTGCCGATAAGAACGCGTAAACAAAAACATCAACAAGTTTTCAAAACAAAAACAAGAACCCATTTTGCCTCCCAAACAACATCTGCCACAATAATCCTATTATAGAAACCTCATGCTAAATCAGTATGGCTAGAAAACTTCCAAATAAGCCATTCAATGAAGGTGGTACTGGTGCTGGGATGAATCCTAAAAGACATCCTCGTGCATCAACGGATCCAAATGCATTGGCTAAACCATTCAAGGTTCCATTTAAAACTCGATCGAGTGCTATGAGTGTGACGGGAAGAACTGTTAGGGCTGCTAGATTGAAAGGACCTGCATCATATGCTATGGCTCCTGTTGGTGGGGTTTTAGATGATAAAGAAAACTCTGTGGTAGATATTAATGGTAATGTCATTTCAAAAAGAAAAAACGCTTTAAGTAATAGAAGACTGACAGTTGATCAAGAATATTCCACAAAAGTTGAAACAAAATTAAAAAGGTCATTTACTTGTCCATTGAGTGATAAAACAAATATTATACAACAACCACCGCCACCTTTAGGAACAAAGATAAAACCTGTGTTGATACCCAGACCATTACATGATCCAACTGATGAAACTGCTATTGTACTTTATGATCCAACAGTTGAAAAAATTATTAGTGATGACGATTTAGAAGCTCTTGATAAAGCCATTGCCGAAGCTAAGGCTAAAGAAGAAGAAGCATTAAATCCAGAATTGGTTAAAAAAAGAGAAGAGGAAGAATTATGTCAACAAAGACCATCAAAAAGAAGAAATGTTCATAAAAGTTTGAACGAAATTTTAGGTATAACGAAAAATCCTCAAGATGCTTCTAAGAAGTTTCCAGATGTTCCTGTTGTTATTGACCCAAAGCTTACAAAGATCTTAAGACCTCATCAAGTTCAAGGTGTTCAATTTTTGTACAAATGTGTTTCAGGTTTAGTAGACCCAAGAGCTAAAGGTTGTATTATGGCAGATGAAATGGGATTGGGTAAAACCTTACAGTGTATTGCATTAATGTGGACATTATTAAAACAGGGTCCAAGAGGTAAAAAAACTATAGATAAAGCAATTGTTGTGTGTCCTTCTTCTTTGGTTAGAAATTGGGCCAATGAATTAGTTAAATGGTTGGGTGAAGGATCCTTAACTCCATTGGCCATTGATGGTAAATCTACAAAACCAACTGAAGTATCTTCTGCACTTACTGCTTGGTCCTTGGCTAAAGGTAGAAATGTTGTCAGACCAGTCTTGATTATTTCTTATGAAACATTGAGAAGAAATGTTAATTTATTGAAAGATACAGAAGTTGGTTTACTTTTAGCTGATGAAGGTCATAGATTGAAAAATGGTGAGTCTTTAACATTTACAGCTTTGGATTCATTGAATTGTAAGAGAAGAGTTATTCTTTCTGGTACACCAATTCAAAATGATCTTTCTGAATATTTTGCATTATTAAGTTTTGCTAATCCTGGTTTATTGGGTTCAAGAAACGAGTTTAGAAAAAATTATGAAATCCCAATTTTGAAAGGTCGTGATGCTGATGCCTCTGATAAAGAAGTTGAAAATGGTAATATCAGATTAACTGCTTTGTCAAATGTTGTTTCGAAATTTATTATTAGAAGAACAAATGATATTTTGTCTAAATATTTACCATGCAAATATGAACATGTCATTTTTGTCAATTTATCACCAATGCAAAGAAAACTTTATGACTATTTTATTACATCACCTGATATCAAAAAGTTATTACGTGGTGTTGGTTCTCAGCCATTAAAAGCTATTGGTTTATTAAAAAAATTGTGTAATCATCCAGATTTAGTTGATTTGCATGAAGACTTTGAAGGTTCTGATCATTTAATTCCAGATGATTATGTTAATTCAATAACAGCAAGTGGAAGGAATACATCGATTCAAACATGGCATTCTGGAAAATTTTCCATTTTAGAAAGATTTTTACATAAAATTAGAACTGAATCAAATGATAAAATAGTTTTAATTTCTAATTATACACAAACCTTGGATTTAATTGAAAAAATGTGCAGGTATAACCGTTATGGATCTTTAAGACTTGATGGTACTATGAACATTAATAAAAGACAGAAACTTGTTGATAAATTCAATGATCCTGAATCACCCGAATTTATATTCTTGTTAAGTTCTAAGGCCGGTGGTTGTGGTATTAATTTGATTGGTGCAAACAGATTGATTTTGATTGATCCTGATTGGAATCCAGCTGCTGATCAACAAGCTTTAGCGAGAGTCTGGAGAGATGGTCAAAAGAAAGATTGTTTTATTTACAGATTCATTACCACTGGCTCTATTGAAGAAAAGATTTTCCAGCGTCAATCTATGAAGATGAGCTTAAGTTCTTGTGTTGTCGATGAGAAAGAAGATGTTGAAAGATTGTTTTCTACTGACAACTTGCGTCAATTATTTCAATTTAACCAAAAGACAATATGTGATACGCATGATTCATTTCATTGTAAGAGATGTAAAGGTGAAGATTCAAAACAGTTTATCAAGGCAAACGTGATGCTTTATGGTGATGCTACAACTTGGAATCATGTTAACCATGAAGGTTTGAAAAGTACTAATGATCATTTATTAAAAAATGAAGCAAATTTTAATGATATCAGTTATGTGTTTCAATATATATCACATGTATGATGAAGGCTCGTTTTGATTTAAAGCTTTGAAGTTTTTCTTTAGTACTTCGGGTTTTTGGTTTTATACAGTTGATGCAGGCGATGCAGGTGATGCAGGTAATACATAAACATACGTGTGATTATGTAATGTGTTAATCCGGGTGATCTCATCTCAATAGGAAAAAAAAATTTTATAGGGCAATATTTATGGTGTATATAGAGTGTAATTTTATCTAATAGACAGTATTAACATTAAGTTATTTTAGAACTAAAATGTCCAAGAGATCTGCTGAAGGCAATTCACCATCTAGAAACACTGCTGTGAAGGTTTCTGAAGACTCTGTTCCAACACCAACCAAAGGTTCTGTTGAAGAACAAGCCAATGATGTTGACATGGGTGAGTTTGAAGATCCATACAGTGATGAGTTTGAAAGTGATGAAGAAATTATTGAAATTGATTCTGAGGGTGAAGCTGAAGATGAAGACGTGATACCTGATGCTCAAGAAGTGATCAAGAAGGATGAAGAAGCTGAAGAAGCTGCTGCTAATGAAGAATCCACACTATATCTACCACACAGATCAAGACCATTAGGTCCAGATGAAGTTTTAGAAGCTGATCCATCTGTTTATGAAATGTTGCATACTGTCAATCTACCATGGCCATGTTTAACCTTGGATGTTTTGCCAGATCAATTAGGTGATGAAAGAAGAAGTTTCCCTGCTACCGTTTATGTTGCTACTGCTACTCAAGCTCAAAAGAAAAAAGATAATGAATTGTTAGCATTGAAATTGAGTTCCTTGTCCAAAACGTTAGTTAGAGATGAAAACGATGATGATGATGATGAAAATGATGATGGTTATGATGCTGATCCAGTTATGGAAAGTGAAATTGTCCCATTACGTGATACAACAAATAGACTAAGAGTTTCTCCACATGCTGCTCAAACTGGTGAATACTTTACAGCAACTAGTAGTGAAAGTGGTGAAGTTTTAATTTATGATTTGTCATCCCAAGTTAAAGCTTTTGATTCTCCAGGTTTTACAATTCCAAAAACTGCTAAGAAACCAATATATACTGTTAGACAACATGGTAATGTTGAAGGTTATGGTTTGGATTGGTCTCCATTAATAAATACTGGTGCCTTATTATCTGGTGACTGTACTGGTAGAATTTACTTGACTAACAGAACAAGTTCAAACTGGGTCACTGATAAGACTCCATTTACTGTTAACAACAATGAATCTATTGAAGATATTCAATGGTCTAAATCTGAACAAACTGTTTTTGCTACTTGTGGTACTGATGGTCATTTAAGAATATGGGATACTAGATCTAAGAAGCATAAACCAGCCATTTCTGTTGTTGGTTCCAAGACTGATATTAACGTTATTTCTTGGTGTGACAAGATTAACTATTTATTAGCTAGTGGTGATGATGATGGTAAATGGGGTATTTGGGATTTACGTAATTTCAAGCCAGGTAATCAACCATCTCCAGTTGCTCAATATGATTTCCATAAGAGTGCTATCACTTCTATTAGTTTCAATCCATTGGATGAATCTATTATTGCTGTCAGTTCTGAAGATAATACTGTTACTTTGTGGGATTTGTCTGTTGAAGCTGATGATGAAGAAATTAAACAACAAAAGAACGATACTAAAGAGTTAGAAGAAATTCCACCACAATTATTATTTGTGCACTGGCAAAAAGATGTTAAAGATGTTCAATGGCATAAACAAATACCTGGTGCTTTGGTTAGTACTGGTACTGATGGTTTGAACGTTTGGAAGACTATTAGTGTTTAATATATTAAATGCAATAGATAATAAAATGAAAACATACATAGAAATTTAAAATGATTTGTAGAATTAGTTTTATATGATTCAGTTCAATGTTTCAACAGATCCGTAACCATTTGTAATTTCTTCTTCTAATAACTCTGGGTCCAATGTTGGTGCTATATAATCATAATACAAACATAATGAAAGAAGTACACCTTGTAGAGTTGCTGCGGTAAAATATGGTAACCAACTGCTCCAATTTGATCCAGGTTTTAAAAACAATGTTAAAGTCCATAAGTATCCACCAGGTGTTTGTATCAACATCATTGGAATGGATAATGAACCAGATCTTTTCAAACGATATGTTAATGAAATTTGTGGGAAGAATTGAATGGCGGTTAATATTGTAGAAAACACACCTAAAAATTTTGCATAAACCATGATAGAGTTTGTAGTAAACTTGAAATATGCAAGAATTAATGAAGCTGTCAACCCGATTAAAAACTTTGTAAATATGACAAAAACAGAAAACACATCATCATACTGTGCAGATTCTGGACTTGTATGTGTGAATATAACACAAAACACCAAAATCAGCACTGTTGAGACACTTTGTAAACCAACTTGAATTAATGAAATTTGGGAGTTTAAGCATTCAAAAGGCGATAATTCTGAACAGCATGGCAATGAAATGAATGAAAGTAGCACCAAATTAGCAAAAGCAGTAACACCACCAATAGAACTTAATAATAAATATGTAGGTGATAAACCTAATGAGCTTCTTGTTTGGATGATTTTGACATGTTGTGGCAAATAAGAAATAACAATCCCAATTGAAATGATCACAGATGTAATGAAAGTAGATTTTGAAGGATCCTGGTATATTTCACACTGCATTCTATACCTCAATATCCGTTTCCAATGTATAACACTCAAGTTTGAACCATTGATGTTGATGTAAAAATATCACAACTTATCAACTGGCATTATCTCTGTCATCTTTCAGTATCATCACGTGATACTTTACTTTTTTTGTCATGTGACTAAATTCAGTCACATGCAATAAATCGGAGTCAATTATTTTTTGAAGTTTTTCCGGTTCAGGTGACACACTTCATAATTCCGAGTCAAAAGTGAAAAATAGCCGCAACCACTGAGATTCGAAAAGAGGTTATGTCAAAAAAATTTTAGGCTACATGTGCGACTTGAACTATTACAATTATCCACCAAAGGACCAAAATGTTGAGAGCTCTGAAGTACAGATCACCATCCCAGGTAAGACAGTGGAGATTGTATACCACTTTGTCCGGTTTGAAGCTAGCAAAGACCATTAGAGGTGATGTTTTCACTAAAGTTGAAGAACTTCGTACTAAGTACCCAAACTTCAAGCCAACTTTAAAGATTATTCAAGTTGGTGAAAGACCAGATTCTTCAACTTATGTTAGAATGAAATTAAAGGCTTCTGTTGAATCTGGTATTGCATGTGATATTGAAAAATTTGGTAGTGATGTTAGTCAAGCTGAATTACTTCACAAAATTGACCAAATTAACCAAGATGACTCTATTCATGGGTTGTTGATCCAACTTCCTTTGCCACAACATCTGGATGAACCATTGATCACTAATGCTGTTGTTCCAGAAAAAGACGTTGATGGGTTTGGTCGTTACAATATTGGTGAATTGTCCAAGAAAGGTGGTGATCCAAAATATATTCCATGTACACCGAATGGTTGTATTAGATTATTAGAAGAAACTGGTTTAGACTTAACAGGTAAAAATGCTGTAGTTTTAGGTAGATCTGATATTGTTGGTATTCCTGTTGCTGCATTGTTACAAAAAAAGAATGCTACTGTTACTATTTGTCACTCTAAAACACAAAACTTGCCAGAAATCTTGAAGAACGCTGATGTTGTCATTGCTGCCATGGGGAAACCACAATTTGTAAAAGGTGAATGGTTGAAAGAAGGTGCTGTTGTTATTGATGTTGGTATTAATTACATTCCAGATTCCTCTAAGAAATCTGGTCAAAGATTAGTTGGTGATGTTGATTTTGAAAGTTGTAAAGATAAAACTTCTTTTATTACTCCAGTTCCAGGTGGTGTTGGTCCGATGACTGTTGCTATGTTATGTCAAAATGTATTTGATGGTGCTAAAGAACAATTAAAACATTCTCACACATTGCCATCATTTACACCATTGCCTTTAAAATTACAAACTCCAGTTCCATCAGATATTGATATTTCTAAACAACAAACTCCAAAGTTGATCAAAGATGTTGCTTCTGAATTAAAATTGAAAGAAAATGAATTAGAATTATTTGGTCATTATAAAGCCAAGATTAATTTGAATGCTTATGAACGTGTTAAGCACCGTAATAATGGTCATTATGTTTTAGTTGCCGGTATTACACCAACTCCATTAGGTGAAGGTAAATCCACAACTACCATGGGTTTAGTTCAAGCTTTATCTGCACACTTAAACATCCCAGCTATTGCTAACGTTAGACAACCATCTATGGGTCCTACATTTGGTGTTAAAGGTGGTGCTGCTGGTGGTGGTTATGCTCAAGTTATTCCAATGGATGAGTTTAACATGCATTTAACTGGTGATATTCATGCAATTGGTGCTGCTAACAACTTGTTGGCTGCCGCTATTGACACACGAATCTTCCATGAATTGACTCAAAAAAAGGATGAGACTTTCTACAAGAGATTGGTTCCAGTTAAAGGTGGTGCTAGAAAGTTTACAAACTCAATGTTGAGAAGATTAGAAAAATTATGTATTAACAAGACTAATCCAGATGATTTAACACCAGAAGAAATTAAAAAGTTTGCTAGATTGAACATCAACCCAGAAACTATTACTATTAAACGTGTTGTTGATGTCAACGATAGAATGTTACGTCAAATAACTATTGGTCAAGCCCCAACTGAAAAGGGTATTACAAGAACTACTGGATTTGATATCACTGTTGCTTCAGAATTAATGGCTATTTTAGCTCTGTCTAATGATTTACAAGATTTACAACAAAGAATTTCAAATATTGTTATTGGTTCTAATTATGATAATGAACCAATTACTGTTGATGACATTGGTGCTGCTGGTGCTTTAACCGCTTTGTTGAAGGATGCCATCAAACCAACTTTAATGCAAACTTTGGAAGGTTCTCCAGTTCTAATTCATGCTGGTCCATTTGCTAATATTTCTATTGGATCATCATCTGTTATTGCTGATAGATTAGCCTTAAAATTGGTTGGTGCTAATGATTCTAATTCCCAAAAAGGTTTTGTTGTCACTGAAGCTGGTTTTGATTTCACAATGGGTGGTGAAAGATTTTTAGATATTAAATGTCGTTCAAGTGGTTTAATTCCAAACACTGTTGTTTTAGTTGCTACTGTTAGAGCTTTGAAATTACATGGTGGTGCACCAAATGTTAAGCCAGGTCAAGAATTACCAGAAGAATATACCCAAGAAAACTTGGATTTGGTTGAAAAGGGTTGTGCTAATTTAGCTAAACAGATTGCTAATATTAAACAATTTGGTATTAATGTTGTTGTTGCTATCAATCAATTTAAACATGATACTCAAGCTGAATTAGATTTAGTTAAGAAATTAGCTAAAGAATCTGGTGCTACAGATGCAGTTGAAAGTAACCATTGGGCTGAAGGTGGTAAAGGTGCTGTTGGTCTTGCTGAAGCTGTTGTTAAATCATCTGAAGCTTCAAATCCAGAAAATTTTAAGTTCTTGTATGAAGTTGAAGATTCTGTTGAAAACAAATTGAATTCTATTGTTACTAAACTATACAATGGTAAAAACATTAAAGTTTCAGAGGAAGCTGCTAAAAAAATTGAATTGTATACTAAACAAGGTTTTGGTAATTTGCCAATCTGTGTTGCAAAAACCCAATATTCTTTGTCTCATGATGCCAACTTGAAAGGTGTTCCAAGTGGATTTGAATTCCCAATTAGAGATGTTCGTGCTAGTATTGGTGCCGGTTATTTGTATGCTTTAGCTGCTGAAATTCAAACTATTCCAGGGTTACCAACACATGCTGGATACATGAATGTTGAAGTTAATGATGAAGGTGAAATCGAAGGTTTGTTCTAAGCATTATTTATATTATTATATCCACATTATTACATACATAGTACATTTATAGAGTTTTCATGTAATAAAAACAGACAAAAATACATTTTTCATTATTTATAAATTTCCTTTTGATTAATCTTCATCAGAGAAATCATCTAACTCTTCAATAACCATATTTTCAGCTTGTTGTGATCCAGATTGGGCAGCAGAAACAGATGGTTCTTCTATTGGAGGCAAATCTTCAAATTCAATTTCTTCATCAAATTCTTCGTCAAATTCGTCATCCTCTTCATCTTCGTCGTCCTCATCTTCTTTAGCCTTTTGAGCCAATTGTTCATAGTATGCAGCCAAAGCATCTTCAGCTTCTTTGTCTTCAGTTATTGCAGTATTAGTTGGTTCTGTAGTGTTCAAGTTGTTTGTAAAGTCTGTATCCATGTTATCAAAAGTAGAGGTGGATAATGTATTTGTGGTGGATTCAGTTTTAATAGTTTCATCTTTTGAAGCTTCACTGGTTGAGTTTATAGCGTCAACCTCTTCAGTATTAGATTCCATTTTGACATCAACATCTTCATCTTTATCCAATCTACCCAAAGCTTTAGCACCAATAGTACTTTGTTCGTGCCATGCAGGTAATGCATTTTGTTTTAATTTTTCCAATTGTTCTTGTTTTTGCTTTTCTCTTAATAAATTATCATCATTATTAGTTGTAATATTAACATGTAATGTAGCTTGAGAGTTAGATGCAGCATTACGAGAACTAGTGTTGTTAAGATATGAGTTTCTGTCGAACATTTTGGAATTTTTGTTCAAATGAGAAACAGTGTAAGATGCGGTTGTGTTTGCTTGAGCTGGTATAATTCTTGTTAATGAAGTTTCATAATTATTCTCTGGAATTGGATGTTCATCAATTTTCTTCAAGTATTCAACAATAGGTTCTAATTGGTTCATTAATCTTGAGTATCTAACTTGATTTTTTTTAGCAATTTTCCCAGAATCATCTTCAATTAAAACTTCATTACATAAAGAACATAAAAATTCATTTTTTTCATAATTTAGTAAAGCAACAGCATCTAATTGTGAATATTTTGTTTTACAAACTGGGCAAATATAACCCTGTGGGTTTGAATCAGCTTGTAGTTCACTCTTAACACTAGTCACCACAGAATGTAACTTCCATTTAATAGCATCAATAGCTTCAGTGAAATGAATATAATAATAAGTTTTAGAAATTGGTCTTTGCATTGGCCCTTCTTCCTTTTGAACATGAACAGTAATGAATCTATCCTCCACTAGTTTATTACATAATGATCTTAATTCTTTTCTTTGGATACCTAATAAATAAGACATATCATCTTCAGAAAGCACCGAATGAAGCAACAAAGCATCAACAATTAACACGTGTAATTTGCTGTAAAATCCTCTTGTAACAAACCGTAGCAATAACGGAACACTACTATCCATTCTGTCTAATATCTATATAATGGGTTCAGGAAATATTTGATCAATATTGTTTTATTTGAATTAAAGTTATGATGGAGTTGAATTTATTTCAATATTCAAATTTGTCTCTTTTTATTTACACACCCGGTGAACATTGGCAGATTCGTAGTAAATTTTACAAATCAATTTTTGATGAATAAAATATGAATGAAAAGAGTTGAATTTTTTAGTGGGAATTTGGGATGATTCATTAAGTTTTAAGTTATTTTTGTGTTTTTTTTTCTGGTTTTTCCATCTTTTAATTCATGAATAATTGAATATTATAATATAAAAAATCAACTCTACATGAGAAATATATTAGAAAATGATTATAATTACAATATAGTACTCTATTTATCTATTTATAGATCATTCATTGATATTCAGCTTGGAATATCACAACACCAAAATATTCAGCAAATTTCATCACATATTAATCACTTTTTGTAAATAAACCCCCATTGTTTGATATGTCTTTTTGGTCGCTTCATGTTTCCCTGGTGAAAGAGTATTCAATGGCATATTAATTCTATTAAGTCACTTAAAAGTATTAGTACTTATTAGTATATAAAATTACTATAAGGTTTCATTGGTTCTTCTTGATAATATTACCATTTTCATAATTACTCATAATTTTTTTATTCAGGTACGACTGATATAAAGAAAAAGAATATTTAGTACTGTAAAAAAATCAAACATTTCGACATTATACTGAAATACTTTAATTAATTCTATATAACCTCTGAATCTCATTAAATCTCTTTTATTTCTCTAAATTTGTTTTAAATCTTTGTAACTTGCATAATTATCTACATTAAGGTGCATATCGTTACTTGGACAATAAGTTTTTTTGGTTAAAGATTTCAACCGAAGGAGATTAACAAAACTTATTTTCATTGGAATTAGGATTATGAAAAACTTTTAAGGATCAACATAAACAATAGAGAACAAGTCCAATATGTTTACACAAGAACAGATTGATCAATTTGATAAAGAAGGTTGTCTTTGTATACCAAATTTTCTTTCATTAGAACAAGTTTCAGAGATTTTGAAACACACCCATAAATTGATTCAAGAATTTGATGTTGACAATCATCCATTAACTAAGTTCACTACAGGTGCTACAAATGATGCAGAACATATTGGTGATGACTATTTCATAAACAGTTCTGATAAAATTTCATTCTTTATGGAGCCTGGAGCTTTTGATTCCGAAAATCATTTAATCAAAGCAAAGGATTTGTCTATCAACAAGATTGGACATGGGTTGCATATGCTTGACCCTGTGTATCATAAGTATACTATTAATAAAGATACAAGGGAAATAGTAGAAAAGTTAGGGTTTGAAGACCCAAAGGTGTTGCAAAGTATGATTATTTGTAAGCAACCAGAGATTGGTGGTGAAGTTCCAACTCATCAAGATGGTGTATTTTTGTTTACAAAACCTCAAACAGCTATCGGGTTTTGGATTGCTTTAGAAGATTGTAATATTAATAATGGGTGCTTGAGTTATTTGCCTGGTAGTCATAAGACATGTCCAATTAAGAAAAGATTTGTTAAAGATTTGAAAAAAAATTATGGTACAGAGTTTATTTATGTCGATCCTGATGATACTAATGATTATGAAAATAGTGAAGAAAATTATAAAACTTTGGAATGTTCAAAAGGTTCTTTAATTTTAATTCATAATTCTGTTTTACATAGATCTAATTTGAATTTATCAGAAAAATCAAGATATGCATATGCATTCCATGTTATTGATGGTACAGCTGAGTATGATAAGTTGAATTGGTTACAAGTGCCTCCATCTATTGAAGGTGGTACAGAATTCACGAAGTTAGAGTTATGATAATAATATTTATAAATATGTGTATAATATGAAATATGATGTTTTTTTTAAAAATCACCTAGTAAATTTTTTTTAAATTCCTTGAGTAAAGTATCAAATTGTTCATCTGGTAAAGCATTTTCCACCATAGTAATAGAAAAATTCATCCCACCAACATTTGTACTAACACAACAAATAGCAAATGTAAAAACCATTTCAGCAGCATTTTGAGCAAAATAAGCATCTTTGATCTTATATTTAGCATTGGTATCAATATCACTTAAAAGACCAACGTTTGAAAACATTGTATTACCTCTTTTTTTACCAATCATACTATCTAACACCATTTTATCAACATTATTTTGTTCATAAACTTGTTTAAATGTTAAAAATCCCATATTATAAACATATCTTCCTGTTAAATAACAACTCTTCAAATATTTCATGAAATAATCAACAACCCCCCAAGAAAGGTCTTTAACAGCAAAATATAATTTATGTAAACCACAAGTATTTGCACCGTATTTATATAAATTTGTATCAATATCAGAAGGAAGGAATTGTCTTGAATTTGCAGGAATTGCAACATCACTTAACTTTAACCATTGTTTATCAAATAAACCAATTTTATATTGAGCATTCAACCAAGCAGCTTGAATATATGGTGTTAAAGTATATTTAATATCTAAACCTTTTTCTTTCTCTTTTAAATTTTTTTTAATAACACTCATCTCATCAGCTGTTAAATTTAAAGTTTTGTAAACATGATATTGATCACGTAAAACAACACCTGATTTATATCCAAGTTTATCAATTGCAAACAAATTAAATAAATATTCTGGAATATACCAAAATGGTGGTGTATAATTGAAAACAGAATCAATTGGTTCTGGTAATTGTGGCATTGATTGCCAATCTTTACCATATTGAACCAAAAATTTATTATTATAATCAATTGATTGATCCAATTTTGTTTCATCAATTTTATCCATTTCAACTTGTAAATCTTGAGCTAAAAACACCCCATTCATAGCATCAGCTAAACAATGATTTGAAATATAAGCAATTGTAAAATCATCTATAATAGCTAATCTCCATAATGGTAAATTTTTTTGATCAGCTTCAGGTCCATAAGGTAATATAATTTCATTTAAATTTTGTAATTGCTCATTTTTAGCTAATTCATTGAAATGTGGTGGTAATTCTTCATATAATAAATCTTTAAATTTTAAACTATCAACAACTTCAATATAATCATGTTTTGGTTTTGGTTTTGAATGATCTGAATAATCAGTAGCTTTAATTTTACAAGCAAGTATTGGATTAGCAACCAATATAGCTTTAAAAGCATGGAATAGCAATGCTTTATTGTTGATCTTGTTGTTATAAGTCACAACAAAGGCAAATGATTTATATAACTTCTCACGTTGCATAGAAGCAAAATAGTTTTCAACATGGCCCATTCTTCTGGCATGGTTTCTTTCAATTTTGATATCAAGTGACATGATGGATGTACAATTTTTCTTCGTGTTATATTGTTGTTGAATTGTTGTTCAATTGTTGTTGAAGAATTTATATTGCTAAACGAGCTAATCAGACAATTAATCTCGTTTAACACTTCAAAAGAAACAAATTTAACCTGATAATTTCTTTTTATGGGAAATTGCAAATGATTTTGATTCACCAAAAAATTTAAATTAACTAAATGATTTATTTATAAAATAGATTTAAAAATATTTCATTATTCATCTCTAATTCTTTAAATTTGTTATTGTTCAAATCTTCTTTTATTTACTTCGATTTCGGGATTCGGAGATAATCAAAAGATCGCCGATGCCTGCAGTTATGTGGTGTGTACCGATTTAATCTGTTAAATACATTTAATAACAATAAATAATAATGATCAACTGTTTTTAAGGAATAGCTTAGTTTGTTTCTATCTGGTTATAAAACCATTTCCTTTCCTATTTAACTTTATTGATTTCATTAATTATGTTGCCCCTAACAATTAATTTACCGTTTTAGGAAATAAGTAAACACATAAATAAAACATAAAACTATTCATTAATCCTTTGAAATCTATCTTGTAAAGATCATCAACTAGACACAAAGAAAAGAAACAGCCATGTTAGGAAATAGAAGACAATTCAATAAGAAGAAAGAACATCACAACAATAATCACAACCACAATCACAATCACAACAATGAGCATAAGAAACAACAGCATCATCAACATCAAGTCCATTTAACAATCTCATCTCCACAGGACTTTCCAACAAGCACCATATATGGCTCCTTAGAATATCCAGCTCCAAAGTTATGCCCACAAAGCAAAGAACATTCCTTTAATGAACTGCCAAAAATTTTGAATCGACCAGTTGCTAAATTTGTTGGTGCTTCATTAAATTCTGTTTTTAATTCATCAATTAACCCAGAAGATCGTATAAAAAACGACAAATATGATCCTGCAGTGATTATGGTTTTAAACAAAAAAGTCAATGCAAAAGCTTTTAAATTAGGATCCATTCAAATTGATATCACTAAAAAGGGTAATGGTATTAATTTAGCAAATCCTCCAAAATTAATTAATAAATTCTTACAAAATGACATTTTAATGAGCACACCACCATTAAAAAGAAATAGAGAAGAAATTGTTGATGCTTCTTCATCTGTTAAAAAAAATAAAAGAGTTCTTGAACTACAACAATCTTCAAATAATGCAGATACTACTATGGAATTAAGTTTCGAAGGTAAAGCTATGGATAAAAATGATTATGTTAAATTGGTTGATAGTAGTATGATGGTTGATGAATCACATATGCCTGATTACGCTCCTGTTCCAAATTTTGATACTAAAAACCTGTTACAAAGCACTGAATTTAATTTCGAGTACAAAAAATTTTAATTACAAAACATTAAATAACTTTAAATATACCCCATATTTTTTTTTAATAATATACAACTAAATCAATTTGAGAAACTCATCTCTTTTTGACTTTCACTCCTCTTATTTTTCTATTTATATTTGTGTAATATGTACATGCAGAAAACAATATCGTAAAAAATCATTTGTTGGCAATGGTGAACCCTGTTTTGTTCTTAGATTTAGCTCTATGTTGAAATGTAGTTAATTGTTCTGGAACTTCTTCAACTTCCACTAGTTCTTTGATATTAATAATTTGACCAGCAATTTGTGGGTTGATCTTGTGATAAGCAACAGCATGCTTCTTGTGTAGCCCTAAAGACTTGGCTGTGATACTGTAACGTTCTGGTAAACCAACACAAGATCTCTTTAAAGTTACTTTCCAGAATGCCATTGTAATATTGTTAATATATTTTTTTAATTCTAATTTAATTTTGATTATTCATTTCTTTCAAAATTCAACAAACTGAAAAAATTAAAACTTTTTCGGTTTGCGCCGCATTAATAACTTTACCCGGATATTGTCTTTGTAATCAATTACGTAATTAATGGATGTAGTTAATTTAATAACATAAAACACAGTAAAATGTATTTAAATCGATTGAATACTATTATAATCTAGAAAAAAATGTCTTTAGAAGATGAAGAAGAAATTGTTAAAAGATCGCATTATGAGGTCCATGAAGGTATTATCTTTTTAATTGAAGTTACAGACACAATTTTATTACCAAACCCACAAACTGGGGAATCGAATTTAAAACTTATATTTGAAGCTTTACAAGAATCAATGGCCCATTCTGTTATTACATTACCAAATACAGGTTATGGTTGTTACTTATTCAATTGTGAGAAAAATTCTGAAGGTATGAAAAATGGGATTATTAAATTATTCCCACTTGCTGATTTAAATTATAAAAACATGAAAATTATTCAAGATATTTTAGAAGAATCTGTTAAACCTGAGAATGATGTTGATGAAAGACCTTATAACCCTTTACAAGAAAGGTTCAAACCTAATCTACACAAAAATGATAGTTCTCAGTTATATGATATTTTTACAACTTTGCAAAATGATTTTTTATTGAAGAAACCTGGTCAAAAATTTTATAATAATAAAAAAATATTCTTCTTCACTGATAATGATTCTCCAATTGATGAAAATGATACATCTGAAAAAAATATATTAAGAAGATTATTAACTGATTTGGATGATTCATATATTAATATAGTTCCATTCTTTATATCGGCAGATTATAAACCATTTGATTCAAGATTATACACAGAATTATTTATTCCAGAAAATAAATCTAATAATAATAAAATTAAAGATGAACCTTCTGGTGTTCCAGATGATATTTTTGATGGTCCAAACACTAAACCAATAGATGTGTTTTCAATCAAACAGCGGGTTTTAAGAAGAAAAGAAATTAAACGCATTCAATTCCAATGTCCTTTTATATTCAGTGAACAACTTATTATTGGAGTTAAAGGTTATGCAATATTTACACATGAAAAACCTTCAGGGACAAAATTTGTATTTGAAACTGAAGATTATAGAAAAAATGTTTATTCAAAAAGAACTTATATAAATCCTGATACTGGTGGTGAAATTACTAAAACTGTTAAACTATGGAAATTTGGTCCTGGATCAGAAGATTATATTAGATTCTCCGATGAACAATCGGCTGAGATTAATAAATATTCTGATAAATATGAATCATTCATAAGATTACTAGGTTTCAAAAATGAAAAAGAAGGTGTTAAATTCCACTATAATACATCTAAAACTCCATTTATGATCCCAGATGAAGATAATTATGAAGGCTCAACAAGGACTTTAAGTGCATTATATCGAGCTCTAGATAAACAAGAAAAAGTTGCTATATTATTTGGTAAAGTCAGAAAAACAAGTCAACCTTCAATGTTTGCATTACAAGTTTCAAGAGATCCTTTCCCACAAGGTTTTTTTTTAATACGTTTACCATTTTTGGATGACATTAGAAGATTTCCTGAATTATATGATTCATATACTGAACCATCAAAAGAATTATATGCAGTTACATTAAGAATATTGAAAAAATTGGAATTAAAACGTGGATATTCACCAAAAGATTTTAAAAACCCTTCATTACAACGTCATTTCAAAATATTACACGATTTTTTATTACAAAGAGAACAAGTTGAATCTGAAGATCCAGTTGAAGAGAAGTTATTAAATGATGATACATTGAATAAACTACATGGTGTTCGTAAAAGAATTGAAAAATCACAAATTAATGAATCTGAAAATCCAACATCTTTATACAATTTAATCAATACTTGGAATTCAATTTACAACAGAGTTGTTTGAAAAAAAAAACGTGGTCAGTATTCAATAGGGCAACAAATAACTAATGAACGTAAATATTAATGATGCTAATGATAACGAATTCGCACTAATATCAATAAAATGATAGTTTTTTTTGATAGTTTTTAATTTTCTTTTTTTTTAATATTGACGATAATATTAAAAATACATGGAAAAATAAATTAATTAGTGTTGCAAAAATTCTTCTGTAGTAGTTTAAAATGTATAGTTTTCGTAGATCATAAATAAATCCTTGAATTGCTAGCTTTCCAAGCTTAAAACTGAATCATAACTGATCATGTGATGATTTGTAAATTCTTGCGATTTTCTTACGCTAATAGTTCTGTGCAAGACTGAGGGCTTGGCCGAGTGGTTTAAGGCGTCAGATTTAGGTTCTTCTTAGAAATACTCTGATATCTTCGGATGCGCGAGTTCGAATCTCGTGGTCCTCATTTTGTTTTTTTTTTGTCTGTTATACGAATTGAAAATATTAATCCAGAAGTTTTTACAGCTAATTTATTCAATTCGTAGGGGCTATAGACTCAAATGTGTTCGATTTGGAAAAGACTAATACTTAGCAAATGTATATAACTGAGTTCAGAAGGTATTATAACTCTGTGATGGAATTCTATTTACTATGTTGTAATTTTGATCTGATCTGGAAAAAATTACATAATCCTAGTACTTTATATTACATAATACACATTAAAATTTATAACAGCAGAAAGAAAAGAATAGTTATATTTAATTCAATCAATAACACAGTCAATCATCCACTATTAATCCATAATGTCACGTCATCAACTTGATTTAGTAATGTGCTTAAAGCAACCAGGTACACATATTGGTAAATTATGTGAAAAATGTGATGGACGTTGTCCAGTTTGTGATTCTTTTGTTAAACCAACTGTTAAAGTTAGAATTTGTGATGAATGTGCATTTGGTAAAAATGGTGAAAAATGTATAATATGCGGTGGTGTTGGTGTTAGTGATGCCTATTACTGTTATGAATGTGTCATGCTGGAAAAAGATAGAGATGGTTGTCCAAAAATTATTAATATTGGTTCAAGTAGAACTGATATCTTTTATGAAAAGAAAAAATTAAAAAATTTACAAGCTTTAAAAGAAGAATGAATAAAGGTATTTAATCAAAAGAAGAACTGAATTTTATTTGTTTTTGTTGAAATGCAGGAAAACACAGTAATTTGTTGTGTTTATAAATATGCTGTTATGTTACTTTGTTGTTCAGAAAAATCCACTAGATCTTGCATCCATATATTGGGTTTCTTCAACATCTGATTGAGCACTTTCATCGCCTTCATAATTATCATTAATTTCATTATCATTATTATTATCACCAAAATGATTACCATAAACGTTGTCTTCATTAGCTTCCTTAGTGATGTTAATTTCTGGAAGGTTTTTAGCATTGGTCTCAACATCAACGATATTTGTGCAAGAGAAATGTGCTTCATTTAGTGATGGATATGGGCTTGTAACACCTGGTTCAAACCTACTACTTGATTCAAGGTTATATCTGGACCCATTATTGTTTGAATTCAAGATGGAAATTAATGAATTTCTTGTAACTTGATTCATCAACTCTTCATCTCTATTAATAAATGAATCTTCCAAAAACGAATCATTAGTTTCTGTACGTAATGATAACATATCATCTCTTTTCAATTCGCCATGTAAAATTTTAGAAGCAACAGCATTTCTTTCAATTTCATACCATAACCAATCAATACGAATACTCAACATATGACTATAGTTTAATAACATGTCTTTAGTTTTATTTTGAAATGGTGTTAATATTTTTAAATGTTTTGCAATTCTCAATAAGTTTTCAATTTTACCTTCAGAAACTGATGAATTATTGGCAAGTTTGTTAATTTTTTCATCAACTGTAGTTGTTCTTAAAGAAACAACTTCATTGTTATGATATTTATCAATATCAAGGAAACAATTATCCATCGCAGAAACATAATTGATCGATACAATCCAATCTTCCATTTCTTCATAAGTCCTTACTGAAAATAACTCCTTTTTATTCTTACTGAAAATATTGAATGTCAAATGATCATTAGTAGTACGGCAAGCAAATAATCCATTAATAACAGATTTAGAACATGATTTCAAAATAGCATCTGAAGGAACATCCAATACCAAATAATCATATTCATTAATTTTACCATTCAATAATTTAAAACGATCAGGAACTGATAAAAAATTCAAATTATTAAATGTAAAAAACCCACAAGTTGTTAAAATACCATAAACTTTTTTCCAAACAACTCTAGAGCTACCAATAGTAAAGAACTTGGTATTTAATGTTTCTTTATATAATTCAGCCACTTTTATGACTTTTAAAACACATTTGCTATCAGCAAACGCACTGCTTGGTAAATCTTCCATTGAAGAGTCGCCTAATGTCATGATTTCAGTTTTTGAAGGCAACCAGTTAGCATCTTTGTTAAATTGTAAATAAATTCCATCAAAAATGACTAATTTATGTCTAACTTGTGCCAATTTTGGACTATTAATAAATTCCTTAAATCCATCTTTAAAAGGATTTTCGAAATGTACTGAATCACTGATTATTAATTTAAGTAAATCAATTTGATCTGTGTTGATGTAATAATATGGATCAAAGGCTGTTGATAGATTGAAAAATTGAGAATTTGAACTTGATAATGATGGTTGATGACCTTGTGCAAATTTTGGAGTATTTGAACCAGCAATAATATCCAAATTAGTTGATGATGTTGAAGTAAAGATTTTTCTTGGTAATGTGTATAATGGTTGAGATGGAGAAGGTGCAGTGCTATTTGAAAAATTGATATTGATGAACTTTGAATAAATTATATTATCAAAATAATATTCCAAAATTTCTTTACTTATGATATTTACATTTGATATTTTGGAATCGTGTTCATCTGAAGAAACATCAACTCTTGTATTCTTAACAAAATCTTCTTTTGTCATTTTTTTCTTATTATTAGGATTGAATGCATCTGTTTGTAACATCATTAATGAAAAAGTGATATAATATACTTGATCCCAATTATCCCATAATTTTTTATTACATTCATAATAATGTTTACTAAAACATTCTAATGTTCTATCAATTTGCTGAGTTTCTTTTGGTAATTCACACCGTAATAAAAATTTTCTTAATGAAATATCCAAAGGTTCTTCATTAAATTGAAATTTTGTTGAAATATAATGAATCAAACAATTTCTGTAAAAATCTGTATTTTTTTCAGAAAATATCGTCACAGCTTCAAAATCAAACCCTTCATCACGTATCTTTGTCACATAATCTTCAACAGTTTCTTCTTCTTCAGGTTCAGGTGCTTTTGAACGACTATTTGTAACAGTTCCATTTGCCGATAAATTTTCATTATTATAAAATCCAGTAGCAGAGGTATTAGTATCAAAAGTTGGTGAATTTGAATCAGTAATACTTGAAGATTTTTGCCTCATTAGCATCATGCTTCCAATAGTACGGACAATTGAGGTGTTTGGAGTTGGGGACAAAGCTATTGGTTTTCTGTATAAATCGTTCTCCACTGATCCCAAGGTTTTGCTTCTCTTTCTATTTAAATCTTTCTTCGGTGATGTGTTATTTGAAGTTGATTTTGATGGTGATGAAGATTCCAAGAAAGTTAATGAACTTTTTGTACTTAATTGACGAATGTTTCTTTCATCTTCAGAATGTGATTTGCATAATTTTGGACGAGTATTTGGGGATAATGCTTCTACAGCTAATGTTGTTCTATCACCAATTGATAACTGTGATTCTTTTTGGTGTAGAGAAGAAGAATATGGTTGTTCTTGAAACTCTTGTTCTCTAGATGATGTTGAACCTTGTCTTTGGAAAAACTCTTCACTATGAATCTGTAATCCAGAAGAATGCATTACACTATGTGCTTGTAGTGATGACCTTGTAGAGCTTGATGCTCCAGTATTTGATGATAATGATGAATTATCATGATCAGAAAACATTGAAAATGTTTTTTTCTTGAATTTCATAAATTTTGATGAACTAGCGAATGATGAATTTCTCCTATGGAAAAGTCCACTACCTTGATTTTGTTCTTTTTCAGAGCCATTCCCATTATATAAAACTTCTTCTTCTTCTTCAACTTCACTTTCTTCAGTTAATTGATCTTGGGTAATACTAATTTTGGGAATCAAAACATCTGATGAAGTATCTCTATTATATCCAATATTGTATGGTGATATTGATCTATGATGATCTGAATTGGTTGATTTGATAGATTTTGTTGGTGAGGAAAAATTTGAAACTGTTTGAATGTTATCTGGTACAAAATCAATATCAGTACTTTTATTGGACTTGGGACTCAAAGACCTCCGAGATTTTGGACTTAAATTTAATAATTCTGGTGTATTTGATAAAGAGGTAATATTATATTGTTGATTTGAATTAGCCACTGTATTAGCATTGACTGTAATTGATGATTTATTTCTTCTATGAATATTGAAAAATGAACTTCTCCTTGTAAATAAATCTGAACTGCTAAATTTCCTACTAGTTTTTCTTAAAACATTAGATGAAGGAGTGGCTGCATTAGCTGATGTTTCAGGATCTCTTTGTAGTTGTTGTTGAGTCACCATTGGTGGTGTAGTGGAGAGTATAGGCACAGGAAACACTGGGGAAGTTGTTATTTGTGGTGACTGAGACTTTGTAGATGATTCTGAAGAGCCTGATGACACTGATGATGAATTTGGTGGGTACAAATGTTGATGATGTTGGTAATTATGACTTTGATTCTCGACACTTTGTTGTGAACTTCTGCGTAATGACAGAGGTCTTTTAACCTCTAGTCTTTGCTTAAGTTTCGATAATCTTGAATGTGAGGAGCCGCTGTTCTCAATTGTTGGTGAGGATGGTTTGTTGGCGCTCATTATCAATTAAATCACAGTTCAACTGTCAAGTATGTTGTAATAAAATTAACACTAAAATACCATTGACTAGAGAACAAAAAACCAAATCAATTGGAAAAGGGGTAATAAAATAACAAATGCAAATAGAGAATTGTACTCCAGAGCCTTTACAAGGAAATTGATGTTCTTGCTATTCTTGATGTTTCTTGTTGAATATTTAGTTATCAGATAAAGTCAATCTCCTTTTGATCGGTAGCTATTTGGTGTCTCTTTCTTGTAATTGAGAATCCTTTTGTCGGTACGCGCAGCACATCTCAGATGATCAAATTGTCACATACAAAAATGGCAGTTTGTTTTGTTTTGGATTTTTTTTTTTTGTTTTGTCAACATTAACTGCATCATCAACATGACAACTTAAAAGTCTAGAGATGATATATTTTGATATATTTTACAGTACCTACAAAGACAATTATAGCTTTAATTTCGATAACCGAAATTACGACGTTTATAAAAAAGTAAAACCAAAACTCATTATAACCTCATTAAATAGAAAATTCATTAAACGTGAAGGTTCACTTGTGATATGAAACCAAGCCAAAAAAAAACAATTAAGGAAAGTGATTGTTGTTTGTTCACAATAAATTGATCAGGTATCAAATAAGTACATCATTATAAGAAAATTTTGAAGTTTATTTGGAACTGCTCAACAGTTCTTCAAATAAATACATCTAGCAATGCATTATTGATAAAATTATTAACCATGTTCTGAAACTTAACGAATCATTTATAACTTATGAACCATATGAAGAAAAAAAGGAAATATTGAAAAGACAGCGTGTAGCAGAAAGAATAAAAGTGTTTTTTGGGGTATATTTTTGTTAAACTTTGGGTATCAAAAAAAAAGTTTGTAAATAATAACAACTAAAATTAGTAGTATTTAGTTTCGTGAACAATAGATGTGACAGTTTCAGAAACAGTATGAACAACTTCAACAGTGTTAGTCTTAGTAACGTAAACGTTAACTGGACCAGCAATAGCAGTAGTCAAAGAGGCGGCAATAGCGAAAACAGTGGTGAACTTCATTGTATGTATGTCTAAATGATTTGTTTGGTAATAAAGCTTTGAACTGAGAGCTGTTAATAACTATGAACTAAAAGTCTATTGACACTTCAAAGGTATTGAATTAAGTGGCCATTGTGTGGTTTAAATACTTCTGCTCATAATTACCTAGAAAAGTCAGACACGCCTAAGAGAACAAAAGAATCATACAGTTGCCAACATGAAGCACATAAAGTTTTCCCCCTGATCTTGTAATAACTTGGTATTCACGCCAAACTTCTTTCTGTCTTTCCTTTTTGACTCAAAATTTTTATACATAAACCACTTTCTATGCGCTAGATCTTTTATGCGTCGGGCCCTGGACCTGTTTACTTTTCAATAAATGTAAAAAATTGATTGTGTGCAGCAGCGTTATGCAGACCATAACGCGGAATAAAAACAAACACAGAAATCTTTGCAACTGGGTAAGCTTTTTTCTTTAGAAGTTCTACATCTAATCATGTAGTATCATTTTGTAAAACGCGATTTTAAAAGTTGATGTATTGAGAAACTTTCCGTTTGTAACTTCTGCATAAGCGGATGTTGCACAAACCATACATTAGCGCATGTATTTTAAACGTTTATGTACAAGATTGCGGATCTAAGAGTCTAAAAATTCTTAAAATATGAGACTTGGAGGAAAAAGTCTTTTTTATTTGGACTTTTTAGTCTCTTAGAGTCTTTTCAACAAATAAACTTGCATTCAATAGCATCAAAAAAATTTTGAACACTTTCACCTTAAATTTAGATGCACTTAAAGATGAGGAGTTGATAGACAAGTAATATGGCTGATAACAAAGGGGTTTAATTGTGGATGAATTTTGTGTTAGACTATATAATTAAAAGACGGATTCAAGTTAATAGTGATCACCATTGATGTTCGTAAGTGTGTATCCTTGTTTAGCACAGTTTGTCTCGTTTGATGTTGTGGACACCTGTAGTGTCATTCTACGTACTATTATGTAGTATAAAGCATTTATAACTTCCATACATACAAAAAAACAAAAAAAAGTCCTAACATCTGATATAATTCACATCTTGTAAATCTGCTAACTTCAGTTGGAAAGATGTTCAGGATAATGATAAGATGCTTTGTTTTGTAAACATAAAAAAAGTTAGGAAACAACACTAAAGTATTTTGAAAACTGAGTTTAAAAAAGCCTTAAGAAAATAAGCTTGTGAGTCTCGATATTGATTTTCATCTATATAAAAGTTTTACGAATCTTATGCACCGATGAACTGTGTGATTTACAGTCCCAGATTTCGCTAAGCGGAACTGTACTTTCAAATTTCTATCTGAGATTTGGGATGCACGACATACATTGACGTACACCTTTGTGAAGTTCCCTTGTGAACACTCGGTAAAAAATTAACAAATTTCCATTTAAAGTAATTTTGTTTTGTGAAATTTCTTTTATTTTTCATGGAAGCGAATTTTATTGTAACTTATAAATTCAGATGACATGACAGAGCGCTGATTGGACAAGTAGAACATTGGGGGCCTCCTAAACACTTCGATTAATACTTATATTCTATGATAGTCAAATACACAAAGCTTTAACGAATAACAACAATTGTATTACTACACAACCATCACCTGAAAGATCTTCATAGTTAACCCTAATTGTATGTTGAACATTAAATGCCTTCAATTAAGAAAATCTATGAATAAAACGGTGAAATTACAGTACGAGTACAATTGGGATCAGCAACGTCAAGCTTCCTGTAAAATATTTATGATGTCAATCTATGTAAATAGAGTACCAGTGTTCAAGTCCCAACAAATTTAGGAAATGTATGTGTGTTAATGCAATTATATGTATCACTATTTTGGACAAAATCAAGATGTATCCTGTAACTTCCTGTATGTATTCCATGAAGTTAAAAACTCAACTTTAGAGATCAAAAAGTTGACTTTTTTTCAACTTGAACAAACGAGCCTTGCTATATAAATTTGACATCCAAGATTTTAAGGGATTCATGTTCTCTTTTAAGCTTTGAGATTTTGAACTTATAACCATGGTGGCAAAATTTGGTTATAATACTTTCTTAACTCATATGAAATTAGCTGTATTAAGTTAGACAACATAAAATGAATTCAAGAAAATGAGTATATGTATGTTTGAGGTTCCCATTTGGGTTATTTTAATTGTAATCCTACGCGTCTATTTTAAACTAATTATTGTGTGTTACGCGTTATAATAATTGTGTACACTATTTTCAGCTTTACGTGTCTTACTGTAGACAGTTGTAAGTTAGGCAGTGTTTGTTGAACTAAATACTGTCAACCAATGAGAATGTTCAACTGTAATGTGCAAGAATACAAACAACATCATGTATTCAATTAAAATGCAAGGGAATGAATCGTCCCATTGGATTTTTTAAAACTAGTATTAGAATGTGAATTATGATCAGTTTAACATTCCATGTACTCGTTTAGTACAATCAATTTAGCAAACCGTATTATGTCTTTCAAGTTCCAACACTAGCATAGAAGTGAAGTTACATTTATTTTTCTAGTATTAAGCAATTGTACTATAATCATTTTAGTCAGTAATCTCTGGCTACACTTATGTGCCTATTTCTAGTACAAAGAAACTTTTTAACTTACAACATAAAATTGATTAAGATACAAGTGCTCTTTTAACTGCATTATCAACACACTAAAAAAAATAAACTTCAAACAGAGTGAATTAGTTCAAATCAAGTCTAGATGATTCTACTCAACCAGTATATATTGATTGCTCCATATTTATTAATAGGTTTGAAATCTAACATTTAATATTATTATGTAGTCTTGATTATGGCAATTTTAATGTGGAAAAGGTGTATATAACCTTTACTTGAATTGAAAAAATATCAACAAGAAGGAAATGGTTTTGGTTTTCATTCGTTAAAATATTTTGCTGTTTATTAATTGTAATTGTTGGAAATTATTAATGTGTCATAATTCATTCATTGTCTTTTGACATCTTTCTCTCACTTGACTCGATATATTGATCAATACCAATAAAGAGAAAATCTACAATATTTAACTCAGCAAATACTTCAATTAATTCTATTTGCTACCTATTTGCTTTTGTTTTTGGATTAGCCGCCCAGGTCATGGCATAGTTTCATTTAATGTTGTTTTGTTGATAATAATCACAATTTATGTCAAAAATAGTTCACTATGGAAGATTCATAAATAACCAATTATCAACTAATAAATTAAAGCGCTTAGATTTTAAAATGAAGTGGCTTATCTTTTTAGTCACCTTAGTCACAGCATTAACTTACTCAGATTTAAAAGGACCTTTTAAGATTCTTCCACAACTACAACCATATGCTTATGAACTACAAGAAGATATCAGAATAAATCATGGTTTGTTTTCTGATTATTTATACCATAAGCTTTTAAAGGGTACATTGAAAATAGAGTTTGCTACACCATATAAATCAGGACTTGAAGTAGATATGGGTAATTATTTTTCACCATTAGATGTTCTTGATGCACCTATAAGTGTTGAATTTCAAGCTTTTTTTAATTACAACAAATTATTTAGAAAGAGCATGTATTCATTTGTATTAACTGATATTGACCCAAATTTTCAGAAAGTTCATGCTATTTGGATTAATATTCCTATGTATAATGAGGATGTGACAGTTCTTGATGAAAATGGTTTATTCAAAGCTAATATTGATTTTTATCAAGGTGAAGAAGTACAACCTTATGTTGGGCCACAACCAAAATCGGATACAGGGGTTCATAGATATATTTTCTTGTTATTCAGACAACCATATGGGAAGATACCATACGAAAAATTGAAATTTAGAGAAAGATGGGGATCAAAATATGAAAACCATGGAGTAGAAGATTGGGCTGACTACTATGGGCTTCAATTGTTGGCTTTGAACTATTTTACATCTTCTAATGAAGGATTCTACTGAATTGAAAATATAATCATGAAATATGTTCAATAGTGCTAATTAATGATAATGATGATGATGAATGTAGTCAAAATTTATTACATAAAAATTCCTTTCATGTTATTAATTAATTACTGAATAAAATAAGTAAGAGAATCCTACAAGATATTTATTTCTAAATAACTAACTTTTATTAATGATGAGTGAAACGTGAAACTAAACTAATATACAACTAATTAAAAATGCAAAATAAAATCATAACCCATGCTATTCTGTCAAAATATTTAGAGCTTAACATTTGACCAAATCAACAACTTCCAAATGGATTGGAGTACAGTGTTCACCTAAAGTTTCATCGTATAAGTTGTAGAAGTTACCAGACAAACATTGGTAGAATTGATCATTGTCACCAATAGCCAAGTTACCATCTTTAGTGATAGACCAACCCTTAGCATAAATAGCACCAGCTTGTGGTGGTGGACCATCAAATTGGAATTGTCTGTTAGCAACGATAGAACCAATTCTACCATTAGAATCAGTTAAAACACCAGATTTTAAAGACATGGTTAGAGAACCATCATTCTTACAAGCAACTTCGTGAACGTTACCAGATTCAGATGGTAAAGGAGTATCATCAGAAGATGAAGATGGAGCTAAAGTAGTAGTACCATTAGAAACAGCTGGAGTCAAAGTAGTAGCTTGGACTTGACCATCAGTGATTTGGGAGACAGCGTCTTTGGTAGAAGTAGTGGCTTGAATTTGACCATCACCGATTTGAGAAACGGCTTGTGCAGTGGCAGTAGAAGCTTGAATTTGACCGTCACCGATTTGGGAAACAGCTTGAGCAGTGGCAGTAGAGGCTTGAATTTGACCATCACCGATTTGAGAGACAGCTTGAGCAGTAGTTTTTGGAGCTTCAGTGTTAGTGGAGGCTTGAATTTGACCATCACCAATTTGAGAAACGGCTTGAGCAGTGGCAGTAGAAGCTTGAATTTGACCATCGCCGATTTGGGAAACAGCTTGGGCAGTAGAAGTAGGAGTTGGAGTAGCAGTAGAAGCTTGGATTTGACCATCACCAATTTGAGAAACAACATCTCTTTTAGCTTTACTTGAAGCCTTAGCAGTACCAGAAGTTAATGGAACAACAGCAATACCAAAAGATTTAGTATAGTCAGTAACAGCACCAGATGGAGCAGCAGCCTTTGGAGTCAAAGTTGACCATGGTTCAGATGGAACATAAGCAGCTAAAGTGGAACCCAATAGGGCAGAAGTCAATAGAGTAGATCTGTATTGCATTGTATTTATATTAAAATGTAAAAATGTGAAAATGTGATAATGTAATCTTGTTTATCAATTAAACTCTAAATATTTAGTTGCATAAAGTGATGGGTGATAGCCTTTTATATCTTTTTAGATCATGATTTAAAAAAGTTATTAAAAGCATAATTTCAAATTCTGTGCAGGATGGCTGGTTGATTTAATTCTTTAAACAATAGGGCTTATAAATTTGATCTGTACCTTTTTCTATAATTAGAAACTTTTCTAATTTATTATCTTAAAATCTAATGTTTTGTTTTTTCCTAAATTGGAAGTGTAATTGATTTTTGGTAACAATAGGAATAATAATTTGGTAATTTTAGTAAAAAAGAAACTAAGATTAGGTTTTGACCTCTGAGACTTGCTTACTAAGTTGTGGATGTATATTTGATAGTTAATATGATAGAATTTCCACTTCTATTAGATTTTACACAGTTTTGTTTTAAAAGTCTCGTGACCAACGGCCGTATAAAACTTCAAATTTCCAAACTTCACTATATCTGTGACACAATCCACTGATAATAAATGGAGTATTTAAATGTAAATAAGTGTGTAATATGATGCTCGAGGATTGCATCATAATTTTTCGAGTTTTATTATTTAAATATTGCCGTGTTATATATTATTTTATATTGCCGTGTTATATTATTTTACAATATTTTGAGGCTTCAATATTTTATAAAAGAACCGCAATTAAAACAGTAATGAATGAAAGATAAGGATGATATTATCTTATACTAAATTATGACCTCGGATTTATTATGTTTTATGTTTTTCCGTTTTTCACTTTGTCAATGCTCATTATTTGTAAGTGGTTACATATTTTTGCAGAAGAACTGCGTCTATGTTACCACACTTTATAATATTGAATAATTTTTGCCAAGTTCTAAGTTATTATTATCAATGAGTGGTCCCAGGCCACAGTTTTTTAAATCTCTGTAATAATAGAGTAAGTATGTATGAGACACAAAGAACCCCTGGCCATAGTTATTATGAGAATTTTTAAACTGTGGAGTCTCATTGCATTGTTCTCGTATGTATTGAAAATTCTTTAATACTTGTAGACTATTGTTAGTACATAAGTACATAAGTTCCACTTCATTTAATTCTAAGTAATTTATAATTTACATATATTCCAAATGTCTTTTTTAAGTCGCCATAAAGAACATAAAACATCTGAAAAAGGTACTGAAAAAGGTACTGAAAAAGGTACTGAAATTGTGAGCATTAATGGAGCTGACAGTACAGTAGGTTCAGATACTGATCATAATGAAATTGATTATCCAATTCCTACAAAAGAAGAATATGATACACTTCCAAAAAAATTAGGTCATGCACCATATGCTACTTATTTGATTTGTCTTGTTGAATTTGCAGAAAGAGCTTCATATTATGGTATTAAAGGTCGTTTAAATAATTTTATTCAATTACCATTACCAAAAGGTGGTAATGGTGCTGGTGCTCCTCCAAAAAATACACAAAAAAATGCAGGTGCTTTAGGTTTAGGTTTACAAACAGCTTCTGCTATTACTTTATTATTAACCTTTTTGGCATATTTAACTCCATTATATTGTGGTTATATTAGTGATAAGAAATGGGGTAGAATGAGAACCATTTGGTATGGTGTTTGGATTGGTGCTATATCACATATTGTTTTGATTATTGCTGCAATTCCAAGTGTTTTAGATAAAGGTAAAGCTGCTTTAGCTCCAACCATTATTTCAATTGTTACTTTAGCTTTTGGTACTGGTTTTATTAAACCAAATTTATTACCATTATTATTTGATCAATATCCACATAAACATGATGTTGTTGTTCCAGAAAAGGTTAAAAAAGTTGAAACTGGTAAAAGTGTTATTTTAGAAAGAGATTCTACATTACAAAGAATGACATTAGTTTTTTATTGGGCCATTAATATTGGTGCTTTTATGTCTTTAGCAACTAGTTATGCTGCAAAAAGAATTGGGTTCTGGTTAGCTTATTTAGTTCCTGGTATTGTTTATTTTATTATGGTTCCAGTTTTAATTTTATTAGGTCCTCATTTAAAAAAAGAAACACCAAATGGAATTTCTGTTATTGAAGATAGTTTTAAAGTTCTTCGTTATTGTTTTAAAAAAGGTTGGATTGGTAGATTAAGAAGAAAAGAATTTTGGGATTTTGCAAAACCAAGTAATATTGAAAATGTTGAAAATGATAAAAAAGTTGATTGGACTGATCAATTTGTTGATGATGTTAGAATAACTTGGGATGCTATTGAAATTTTTTTATTTTTTATTATTTATAATATTTCAGATGGTGGTATTGGTGGTATACAAAATTCTCAAGCAGCAACAATGTCAACAAATGGTGTTCCAAATGATTTAATTGATAATTTTAATCCATTAACTATTATTGTTTTAATTCCATTTTTAGATTATGGATTTTATCCATTATTAAGAAAATTTAAGATTGAATTTAGACCAATTTATAGAATTTTTTTTGGATTTATTTTAGCATCTTTATCACAAGTTGCAGGTGCAATTATTCAATGGAAAGTTTATGAAACATCACCATGTGGTTATTATGCAACAAATTGTGAAAAAGGTACTGGAGTTTCACCAATTTCTGTTTGGGTTGAAGTTGTTTTATATGTTTTAGGTTCTGCATCTGAATGTTTTGCAAATACTGCAGCTTATGAAATTGCTTATACAAGAGCTCCAGAACATATGAAAGGGTTAGTTATGGCAATATTTTTGTTTATGTCTTCAATTTCAGCTGCAATTTCTGAAGCTTGTACTAGTGCTTTAATTGATCCATATTTAATTTGGCCATTTGTTGCTGTTGCTATTGCTGGATTTGTTTGTGCATTTATATTTTTATGGTTATATAGAGATTTACATATTATTATGGCTAAAGAACAATTAGCAAAAGAAGAGAAATTAAAATTACAACATCTTCAATCAGGTCAAATTGAAAGAGATGAAGAAGAAGAAACTGAAGAAGTTAAATCATTAGCTCGTGTTACTAGTGTTTTGTCTAATAAGTAATTAAATGTACTGAACTTATTCCTTTTCTGTAGTTGCTATGAATCATTAAGTGATCTCATATCCTGAACAACAATCCCAACTTAATTTCCCACAAATGTCACATCTCTTGGCTTAACCGTGACACATTTGACAGTTAATGTATTATGTAATCCTTCGTCTATAATACCAGCGGATGCCGCATAGCCCAGCAAGCCGGGAGTCGGAACGAAAGATAGGAACTAATTATACATACATATAGTGACGTTTGAAAGTTTAAAGAAATTCCATTAACTCCTTTATGTGAACTCCTTTATGCGATACTTGCTAAATTTCAAAGTTTCTCCCTAAATATGTTCCTGCTTTCATAAACTTTATCGTCCGAAAGAATTTGAATTCTGGAATTTCCATGCAAGAAATGCAAATTACGGGATTTAAAGTTCAAAGTGGAGCTTTACTAAATCCGAGATGTGCTAAATTATTTTTCGCCCGAAAGTTTTTTTAGATTTCTAGAGATTATAAATTAAACAATAGAGGTGATTGAACAAGTGAATATGTTTTAGAGAGGTACGATAAGTTAAAACCAAGATAAGTATCAATTTGACATTGGTGCTAGTTATGCATTCATTTCAGACCATTTTTCTGCTCCTTCATTTCCCTAATTAATCTTGATTTTTTTCCTTGTTTGTTGTTTGTTGTTTACACCGCAGTAGCTAACACCGCTTCCTCGGTTCATGAAATCCGTGAATATAATTAAAGAGCCGGATTATAAATTCAAAAAAAATCGGAATGATTAAACATCTATATGTTTGTGTAAAAAACTAATAAAAAAACCATATTAATGATAATAACTCATTCATTATAGAATAAATTTTATTTCTCTAATTTCCCTTGTAAATTTCTGACTTTTTTTTTCTTCTCAAATTGAATAATTTTAATCTTTGAGAAATTTTTGTCTGGATTTTTGGATTTCTAATTTCCACCGAGACGCGCGTTTAAAAAAAAAAGTATTAAATGAGTCTACGTCAAAAAGTAAAATAGGAAATGGAATAAATAAACAACAATTGCCGCTGTTGATGTTGCTTCTTTACATTCTTGAATATATATATATTAAAAGATAAATGATATAACAATCATAAAAAAATAGACACACTTTAAGTACAGTCTAATCATAATAACAATATAACTACAATTACAATTACAACCACAACTACAACTACAAATTCCACAAACATGACTTCATTATCAGAAACTTACATTCTAGCTAGTAAAGCTAGAGAAAAATTAACAAAAGAAGCTGGAAGAGGTGATTTGGATCTTCGTGTTTTAGTTTCTCATGCAAACTTTTTAGATGCATTAATGGAATCTTTACAATCAAATAGCTATACACATTTAGATAATTATACTACAAATACTGCTGATTCCATCTATGGTTATAACTCTGATGATGATGATGATCAAGATGATGATGAATTTGAATCTAGTGGTTCTGACACTAGTGATGATGACGATGATGACTCTGATTATGACTCTGATGATAGTGAAGGTTATGAAATTTATGAAATTAATACTGCTGATTATTATAGTGATTATCACACCCATTTCCATTCGCACGAGATTTATGAAATTGATGAAGTTGATGAAGAAAATGAAAATGATAATAATAATGATGATGATGCTTGGACTATAAGATCAAATTCTTTTAGACAAATGCCAACTATTGATGAAATGTCTGAAACTCAATTATCACGTATTGAAACAAATGCTGATGATGATGATATTGATTATAACGAGTGTGATATAACTGATACTCCACTATTATCTTATGCAGATGAAGAAGATTATGACTCTGGTTCAGATTCAGATTCTGAAGAATTAGAATCAACAAATCATGATATACATCATTTAAAGAGATGTACTAAAATAAGGTCAACTCATGATTTGGTTGGTTTTGTTCAAGCAGTTTGAACTATCGGTTTGTTTTTTAGGGTTTTGTACATAGATTAATTAATTAAATAGAATTATTTATATTGGATTTGGAATTATATAATTATAGGGTTATTTATAAAGTTTAAAAAGAGATGTAGTACATATTAGTTTTTGCATGTTTATGCATATTATTTAAAAATTTGCTATATAAATGAAATTGAATGAATAACGTACTTTCATTATATCTAGCTGTGATTGATATTGATTGATATTGATTGATACTTATTGACATTGAACTTTTAATTAGTTCTTTGATTATATTTATGTTCTTAGTCCTTTCTAGTCCCTCTTAGTCTTCAAGTTAGACTATTTTCTATACCTTAGGTCTATTTATTTAATCCTGATAGTCTAGCCGGGTAATGTTTTGAGAGACTAATAGTGGCGATTTAAACATCAAGAAACTGGGAATAACACTAAACAAAATTTATATTAAAATATTAAAATACATCAATTATATATCATGAGTGCCGCCAATGTTCATTCAGGGTACTCCACAGAGTCTCATAGTGTTCCAATTGAACATAGATTTAACCCATACTCAGATAATGGTGGTACAATTTTAGGTATTGCTGGTAAAGATTTTGCAGTTTTAGCTGGTGATACAAGACATACAGTAGGATATTCTATTAATTCTCGTTATGAACCAAAAGTTTTTGATGCTGGTGATAACATTGTGATATCAGCTAATGGGTTTAGTGCAGATGGTAATGCTTTAGTTGCAAGATTTAAACAACAATTAAAATGGTATCATTTTAATCATAATAAAAAATTAACATTAAGTTCTGCAGCAAGATTTATTCAACATTTATTATATGGGAAGCGTATGTTTCCATATTATGTCCATACTATCATTGCTGGTTTAGATGAAGAAGGTCATGGTGCAGTTTATTCTTTTGATCCTGTTGGTTCTTATGAAAGAGAACAATGTAGAGCTGGTGGTTCAGCTGCAAGTTTAATTATGCCATTTTTAGATAATCAAGTTAATTTTAAAAATCAATATGATCCTGAATCTAATGGGAAAAAATTAAAAGATGTTAGATATTTAGAATTGGAGGAAGTTTTACAATTAGTTAAAGATGCATTTAGTTCAGCTACTGAAAGACATATTCATGTTGGTGATGGGTTAGAGGTTTTAATTGTAACTAAAGATGGTGTTAGAACTGAATATTTTGATTTGAAAAAGGATTAGACATGCTATTTTTTTAAATAAATGCTTAAAAAATGTTTTATTTTTTATTCTGTATATACTTGATTTCTAATGGATTGTAATTGTTGAATAACTAAAGGTTTATCTTTAATTTGTGATATAAGTATATCTAATTTTTTTACTAAATTTTTTCTATATTTTTCAATTTCATCACTAGATTCCGTTATTGGTTGTAATGTTAATAATTTTGAAATTGTAGTTGCTAATTCAACATCATCTTTTGATTCTTGATATGTATCAACTTTATTAAATTTTGTATCCATAGTTTCAATTTCATCCATTAATTCATTAATTTTATTAAATTCTAATTCATTTTTTTCAACATTATTATTTTCATCATTTATATTTTTATTTGATGAATCAGTTAATTCTATTTGATTTAAATTTGTTAAAAATTCATTCAATTTAATTAATTCATAATAATTATTATAAATAATATTTTTAATATTTGAATTTATGAAATTTATTGAACTTGTAATTTTATTAGTTTCAATTAATAAATCATTAAATTCCGATCCATTTAAATCAATTTCATTAATTTCAGTATCAATTTCTCCTTCAATATCATCCTCATCTTCATCACCATCTTTATTACCATTAATCATTCTTTTTGATCCATTTTCTAAAACTTCTTGTTCTTTTTGTTTTAAAGCTTCTAATTCTTTTAATTTATAATATTCTTTTAATGCAGCACGTCTCTTAATATTCAATTCATTTCTTATTTTGGAATTTTTTTTGTATGAAAGTTGATGATCTCCTATTGAGGTTTTTGAAGGTGTTCTTTGATCGTTCATGTTGTTTATTATATTAATACTTAAATAATGTAATTGTTGTTGTTGATGTTGATATTTAATAGTCTTTGATTACGTCATCAAGAATATTAAAAATATAAATATTTTATTAATTGTAGTTTATAATTAATCAAAATCGAATAGTTTTATAAGCTATATTATCCAGTTTTATTTATATAAAAATTGTTTGTAACACCTCAATTTTATCAATTATTCTTCATTACTTGATGCATGTTTCATGCATCTTAACTAACTGGGATTATGATAATAAATATCTAAAATACAGTTGAATATTTATAATAATTACTTAAATAATGTCCTAAGATCTGATTGTTATTGAAATTTTTTTAGTCAATTAACATACGTAAATTTTAAAAACTCATTATATATATTTAAGACCCATTTAGACCCATTTATACCCATTTAAATCAATTTTAAAGCTATAAAAAAACTTGAAAAAAATTTTTTAAACTATCCAAATAACAAAATTGAACTAATTCATCAATAAAACTTAATTTCATTCAATTTCATTTAATTTCATTTAATTTTTATTGTTTTCTAATAATTTTATTTCAATAATTTTCTGATATTAAAAAACAAAAAAATAATATCAATTAAACCAATTACCATTGATTAGCCGCTCTGCTCAAAGAAATGCTCCTGAATTAAAATATAAACAAAAAGGAGAAGAAACAATCAAAATGGTGACGAATCAAACTCTAAGTGATGATGAACGTCGTAATAAAGCTGATTCCCTGGCAACACATTACTCCAGATTACGTTCAAATTCAAAATCTGCTGGTTCAATAGAAACTTCATTATCACCAGTATTGGTACCAGTGAAAAAATCTTTAACTTTCCCAAAAATATTAAGTTTAAGCAATCCAGCTTCTCCTAATAGTTCTACTACAAATTTCCATTCATATAGTTCAACAAATTCTTCACCAACATCTATTCAAAATTCACCTGAAGCAAATTATTCAACTGGTGTTTTTAAAAATTTCCTTAAAAAGACAAATTTAAAATTACTTTATGGTAATAATACTGATGTTGATACCACAGAAGGTCCAATAACAAAAAATTTTGATAATACTCGTTCACCAAGTATTACATCTTTAGAAGATGAATTAAATGAAGATCAACTGTGTTTAAATGGGACTCCTATAAATAATGATGCTTTATTAGAAACACCAATCATTCCTGATATATTAATAACTGGTATGTCATTATTAAGAATTACACATAAAAAAAAAGTTCAAAGAACTTTTAGAATTGATTTAGAAAAAGCTTTAGTTTTATGGAATAATAAAACATCTTCAAAAATGTTTTTAGATAAAATTCAACAAATTAAAATTGCTGATGATGCTAAAAATTATAGAGAAGAATATAAAATTTCAAAAGAACATGCTGATAAATGGGCTACAATAATATATACAGATGAATCTACAAATAAATTAAAAGCATTACATATTATTGCTTCAACAAAAACTGATTTTGATATGTTTGTTTCAACTTTAAATAAATTGGTTACAAGAAGAAGAGAATTAATGAAATTATTTTCAATTCCAAATGATAGTTTTACCACTATTCATTGGAAAAATTATGTTTCTACAAATACAAAAGATAAAGAATTATTAAATTTTAATGATGTTTTAAAATTAACAAAAAGATTACATATAAATTGTGATGAAACTCATTTACATAAAATTTTTATTGAAAATGATTTAAATAATAAAGGTTGTTTAAATTTTTTAGAATTTCAAAAATTTGTTAAAATTTTAAAATCAAGACCTGAAGTTATTGAATTATTTAAAAAAATGACAAATAA
Source organism: Liangdongia dryadoides (assembly GCA_030579655.1). NCBI lineage: Eukaryota > Fungi > Ascomycota > Saccharomycetes > Phaffomycetales > Wickerhamomycetaceae > Liangdongia > Liangdongia dryadoides. The sequence continues at coordinate 104,255 of JAKTRJ010000031.1, forward strand.
TTCTGATAAAATGACATTTAATCAATTTAATTATTTTGTTTATAAAATTCAACAACAACCAAATTTAAACACAATGAAATTATTTGAAAAATTTACTAATAATGATTCATTTATGCAATTTGATGATTTTAATAATTTTTTATCTTCAAGTTATATGAGTCCAACAATTCAATTAAATGAAGATTTTTCTCATCCATTAAATGAATATTTTATTTCTTCTTCTCATAACACTTATTTATTAGGTCGTCAAGTGGGTGGTTCTTCTTCAATTGAAGCTTATACAAAAGCTTTACAACGTGGTTGTAGATCTATAGAAATTGATATTTGGGATGGTGATCAAGGTCCACTTGTATCTCATGGAAGAACTTTTACATCTTCAATTAATCTTATAGATGTTTTTGAAACTATAAGAAAATATGCATTTATTATTACCCCATTCCCATTAATCTTATCCCTTGAAGTTCATTGTAATGCTGAAAATCAATTAATTATTGTGGATCAATTGAAAAAAACATTTGGTGAAACTTTAGTTACATCACCTATAAATAAAAATATTGAACAATTACCATCACCAATTGAATTAAAACATAGGATTTTGGTAAAAGTGAAAAGAACAATAAAAAATAGTAATAATGTTATTATTCATAATAATGGATCATTCACATCTTCAACAAGTTCAACTGCTTATGAAGAAACTACTGATGGTGATGAACATTCTCCAACAGTTGATAAAAAAGTTTCAATTAAAAAAAAAAGAAGTATTAAAATTATTCCACAATTATCTGAATTAGGTGTTTATACTTTAGGTTTAAAATTTACAAATTTTTCATTACCTGAATCTAAAACAATAACTCATATTTTTTCATTTAGTGAAAAAAATTTTTTTTCAATGATGAAAGATCCTGAAAAGGCATATCTGGTTGAAAAACATAATAGAAAATATTTAATGAGAGTTTATCCATCTGGATTTAGATATAATTCTACAAATTTTAATCCAATTCCAATGTGGAATGCTGGTGTTCAAATGGCTGCAACTAATTGGCAAACTTTTGATCAAGGTCAAATGATTAATGAAGCAATGTTTAATTGTGGTATTAAAAGTGGTTATGTTTTAAAACCATTTATTATGAGAAATTCAAAATCAGAATTTAAAAAATTACAAGAAAAAAAACAAAATGGTGTTTGGAAAGCTACATTATTAAAATTTTCTATTGATATTATTAGTGCACAATATTTACCAAGACCTAAAGATTTAAAACCAGAAGAATCTTTTGATCCATATGCTGTTTTTGAAATTATTGATCCTAAATTTGTTGGAGGTACAATGTGTGTAATTGATTTACAAAATGGTAAAAGAACTTTTACTTCTTCAACTTATCCAACACAAGCTATTAAAGCTAATGGATTTAATCCTGTTTGGAATATGAGATATCAAGGATCAATACTCGATCAAAATGGATTGAATTTTATTAAAATTACCTTAAAAACTGGAGATTTACCATTTGCTGTTTATTGTGTAAAGATTGACCATCTTAAAAAAGGTTATAGACATGTTCCATTATATGATTTACAAGGTGAAGAATACATTTTTTCAACATTATTTATAAAAGTTGATTATTCGATATTATTGCCATGTGAAGAGTAATGAATTTTAACGAAGTTAATGGCTTGTATATAGATATTATCCATGAAATGAAATTATGACATGAAAGAAATCTTAATGAAAATAAACTATAATAAATGATTATATGATATTATTTGTACAACTTCTAACCTTTTTTTTTTTTTTATACACCTTTTCTTTTAAAAAGCATCAGTCATGACTTGTTCCTTTTCCTTAACATTACCACTTTCACGAGCAGCACCAGCTAATAACTCTCTTCTAATTTCTGGACCAATATCCTTATGGAATCTTTGTCTAACTGTTTCTAACAAGAAATCTCTTTGATCTTCTGTGATATCATTCTTGTATCTTTGAGCAAAAGCCAAAAAGGCCTTATGCCACACAACTGGTAATGCAGGCGCTTGTTTCTTAGCTTGTTTGTATGTATCGTCATCAATCATATCACTACCATCATCTTTAACAATTCTAAATTTCATGAAATAGAAAACCAAATTATCAATAATTTGATATGGTAAAGCATATTTCTTTTCTAATAATATTCTAATGAAAACAGTAGCAGCTGGTGTGAAATCCATATTTAACAAATAGTTTAAAGCAACAGAAGAATGAATGGCTGGAATGGAAACTTTTGCCAAAACAGAACCTGCAATAGTAGCTTCACGAACAGTACAACCAGAATCAACTAATGGGAATAAAAACCCTTTAAAGAAAGCACCTGGTTTATATAAAGATTTTTTTAAAGCCCTGTAAACATGATAATTAACTGAATGATCTTCATTAGTTTCAATTTCATTTCTAAATCTTTCTAATAAAATATCTTCAACAAATCTTTCAGCTTGTTTAGATGTCAAGTTAGAAACAAACAACTTAGTAGCTTCATAAACAACATTTGGAGTCCATGCTTCTGGATTTGTAACATACAAAACATCTTGCCAGTTATTTAAAGATGGAATAACTTTAAACAATTTTGGTAATTTACCATGAGTCCATGTAGATAAGATAGTACCAACTTGTGTGTATGCAGCAATAACTTTTGGAGGTAATAAGACAGCGTCTCTTGGTCTTTCTAGTTTCTCAGAAGGTTCTTCTTCTTTTTGTAATTGTTCTTCTTTTTCTCTAATAGAGGCCATAATTTTATCAGCCAAATTATAAGCTTCACCATCAGCACCAAAAGTATTCGAACTTCTAGATTGTTGTAAGTATTTCTCAAATAATGCAGCATCTTCTTCATCAATTTCTTCAATTTCTTCTTCTAATTCAGCATCTGAACCAAAATCAGAAATACCTTCATATTGTTCTTCATCTTCAAATTCATCTTCTTGTTCTTCTTGTTGTTGTTTTTGTTGAGCAACAAATCTAGCACCAAATTCAAAGCTAGCAGCCTTTTCGGTATCATTGTTTTCTTCTTCTTCTAATTCTTCTTGTTGTTCTTTAGCTAATTGTAAAATCTTTCTTGAAGAACTACTATCGATAAATTCTTCATCTTCATTTGATCTATGCTTATTTTTATGTCTTGTAGCCTCTCTCAAGTTACCACCTTGAGAAGTAATATCCTTTAGTAATGGATCATGGCGTTGCTTGTTTCTGGATGAAGAGGCTTTACCCATTTTAGCTTTTCTTGTATTTAATCTGTTTTAAATGATTTATTGTTAGTGTTTTAATGGGCTTTATGTCTGATATAAAATTTTTTTTTGGCAGCTCATCGCCCCGGGTAACACTTCAAAAAGTTGAAAACAGATTAATCTAATAGATAAACTTTGTGTAGTAAAGTACTAATACTATGATATTTTTCGATGGTTTTAATAGTTGTTTAATAACTAATAAGATATTTTTTTTTTTTAATTTTTAAATGAATTTTTTCAAAATTTAAAATTCAAAATTTAACATCAACGATGATCAAGAAAAAAAGAGCCATATTTTACAATTTTATATCTTTCTAGAACTTCAGAAGTATAGTTCAATGCTGTTGATCTTGTTTTTATGTTATTTTAAGAGTATTTGAAGTTTTTTGTAAAAATATAATTAATTTTTTTTTTTAATCACGATAATATTTAATAAAAATACATGAAAAAATATTATAAAATATGACTAGACAACTCTTTTAAAGATCTATTCAACTAATCTTAAGATTAACTGATGCCTTAGATTGTTAACAGATCAATATCCAATAATATGCAGCCTTTCTAGAGATAATATAATATTATTTAAATTTATATGAAAAATAATTTAAAGCAAAAATTGTAAGTCTTTTGTTCAGCTTGAATAAATAAATAAATTTTTTACATACATGTGCGCAATGTACATTCAATTCTTATCATATTTTATTTAATACGTTTGTTTTACCATAGTTCTATTTTTTGAAGTACAAATTCTCATTTTATTCATTGAGTTTTTGTGTCACTTTTATGCACTGCAGGACGCTTAAACGCCGGAATAATATTCGTATTAATTTATAAACTTGTTTTAATGAATACAAAAGCTGATGCCCGTTTACATATTAAATGAACTACATTTTGTTTAATATTGATCAATTTATTATTTCAATAAATTTGTAATGATGACATTTTGAGTTTTCGTTAAAAGAAATGATAAAATCATAAAGACATAAGGCATAAAAGAAATGAAAAGATAAAAGCAAAATTTTGATATTATTACTGTTGCAAATCTTGCAAACCAGCATCTCATTAATTGTTACTTGAAAAGTTCATCAAAAATGGCATCTTCATCTTCAGTTTCATAACCACGGCCAGCAAAATCTCTTGAGCCAACTTTAACATGGTGATTGCTATGATAATTCTCTTTAAGAACATCATTGGAACAATTTTTGTAGCTTGATCCCCAGTATTCACCTAGACCAAACTTATCTAAGGTCTCCTTTGGTGTTCCATAACGCTTTTTGGACTTCAAATCAACAGAAGTACCATCTTCATTGACAAAGATAGAATGCTTCAATTTTAAATGTTTTTGTAAGTTACGTTTACCTTTGTCAACTTTATCAAAAGTAGTACTAAAGCAGCAATTTGGTTCCTTGTTTTGTGCGCATAACTTGCATTTAATAATATGGTTTTGATAGTAAAGTGATCCGTAGACATGATGATACCCATGAGCTGAACGGAAAGTTTCATGCGTAGGTTTCAGCTCATAAAAATTATAAACTGGTTCATCAAATTTGGGGGTAATAAATTTGGCTAATGGTAGGCCCATTGTGGTTGTAGTTGTATCGTACATTGATGGTTTATATCATGGGTGTTTATCAGTTTCTGGGTGTTCCGATGATAATTGCTGTAATACCTAGTATTGTAGTTTGTGTATGGGTTTTAGCAATATGTTAGGTATCTAATTGACCAGTCAATCTTTCTTTAAAAAGAAGAAACTTGGATTTCCTATGATCTTGTGTAGTTTTCGAAATGATAAAATAGTTAATACCGTCGTCTTTATCTAAAAAATCAATGTGCCTATTTTGAAATGACATCATAATTAAAAAAAAAAACAGAAAAAAAACAGGAAAAAGAATAATCAAATATAACAATATCATTGCAAATAATTCATTAAATAATATAATCAGTTCAGTTTATATAGTTTATATACAACTTTACAGAGAAACCCAATATCCGAGGGTTTTATCACGTGAACATCCAAACTATTACCGGATATTACCATTTGCGGTGCAGATCAATGATGCAAAATTTATATAAACAAAAGCTGATGATGTTTAGTAAACAAGACAATTAAAGCAATAAAAAGTGAAACCAATCGAAATAACGATGGCTGGACTAAACAGAAAAAGAACTGCTGATGCAGATGAAGTTAAAATAACTACTAAAAGAGTCAGACACACGGGGAGATCATTCAATTCTTTCAAAAAATTGCCAATAATTAATGAGATTCCAAAACCAAAGACAACAAAGTTAGATGTCTTTGTTTTCGGTTCTGGTTCTATGTGTGAACTAGGTTTGGGTCCAAGTGCTAAGAATAAAGAAGTTAAGAGACCAAGGTTGAATCCATATTTGAAGGATACTGGAATTGTTGATTTTATTGCTGGTGGTATGCATTCTTTAGCTTTAGATTACAAGAATCAATTATGGTCTTGGGGTACTAACGATAGTTTTGTCTTGGGTAGAGACACCAGTAAGGTCAAAGAAGTTTTGAAAGACATGGATGCTGAAGATAGTGATGATGATGATGCTGATTTGAACGAAGCTGAATCTACTCCTGGTTTAGTTGAAGGTTTGCCAAAAGATTTGAAGATTGTTCAACTTGCTGCTACTGATAACTTGAGTGCAGTTTTACTAGAAAATGGTGATGTCTGGGCTTGGGGTACTTTTAGATGTAATGAAGGTATCTTAGGTTTTAAGCACAACATTTTAAACCAAAAAATTCCAGTTAAAGTTGATGAATTTAAAGATATTGTTCAATTAGCTAGTGGTAAAGACCATATTTTAGGTTTGGATAAAAAAGGTGTTGTTTATGCTTGGGGTAATGGTCAACAATTTCAATTGGGTAGAAGAATCATGGAACGTAGTAGATTGAGAACTTTAGAACCAAGAGAATTCGGTTTGGTTGATATCGTATACATTGCATCTGGTGAATTCCATTGTTTTGCCATCACTAAAGATGGTAAAGTCTTGACTTGGGGTTTGAACCAATATGGTCAATGTGGTATTACTTCTGATTTAGCTGATGAATCTGTTATTATTACACCAACTGAAGTTGAATCTTTGGCAGATAAGAAAATCAAAACCATTGCTGCTGGTGAACATCACTCTTTAGCCTTGTCTGAAGATGGCTCTCTATATGCTTTTGGTAGATATGATATGCATGAAGTTGGTATTCCAAAAGATGCTTTACCAGAAGAAACTTTCAGAGATGCCCATGGTAACCCAAGATCTGTTCCAGTTCCAACCAAATTAACAAAAGTTCCAAAATTCAGAACCGTTGCTGTAGGTTCTCATCACTCTTTGGCTATTTCTGAAGATGGTGTTGTTTACTCATGGGGTTTTGGTGAAACTTATGCAGTTGGTTTAGGTCCTGCTGGGGAAGATACTGATGTTCCAACTAGAATTAAAAACACAGCTACCCAAAATGAAAACATCTTACTTGTTAGTGCTGGTGGTCAATTTTCTATTAGTGGTGGTGTTAAATTGTCTGATGAAGAAGCTGAAAAGAGAGAAGACAAATTAGAAGATGAAGAGAACTGAAAATCATATGGATCTTAATTTTCGAATAATCCTGAATCTCAAAAAGAAGATATTGTAATATAGAATTTTATATCATTATACAATTTGTTTATTTAAAGTTTTTGTTTGAATATAGTTTGTTATAAATGAACCTTAAAACATGCCTTAAATTCCTCTTGATTTCCTTTAACTAAATATAGAATACAGAGTTGTTGATTAGCTAAACTTGTAATCTCCGAAGTTGTTGCATATTATGACATATCATCATTTGAGGAATCGATACTCTTGGTGATTCCATAGTTGAAAGCAGTAAATTCAGCAGTGAGTTTGACTTTGTCAAATACCTTTCTTACCTGTTCTGGAATTCTTCCTATACGTCTTTTGGATGTAAGTTTTTTTTTAAATTTAATTGTTTAACCAAAATGCATAATTCTATATGTAATTTTATCGATAAAGTGTGTTAAAACCCTGCTGTAGTAGCTTTAGAAGCATAGTCTTGATAAATCTTAAATTGTAGAATAAATTGAAATCTTGAATAGCTAGCTTTCCAAGCTTAATTCATTATAAATTTTTGAAAACAGGTATGGGCACGACTATTAGCATTGGCAGATTGTTATTAGCTTTTTTATAGCTCACTTAAGGGCGTGTGGCGTAGTTGGTAGCGCGTTCGCTTAGCATGCGAAAGGTCTCCGGTTCGACTCCGGACTCGTCCATAATTTTTTTAAGAACAATCTTAATTAATACCTTTTTTATTTCTAATTATTATTTAACTTATTATTTAATTAACTATAAAGCAAGATTAAATTTTATGTAATGTTCTATTTAAATTAAATGATTGCTCTATTAAAATCATTCATTATCTATGTAAATTTGAATATAGTGAGTGAATTATTCAGTTTTCAAATCATCAAATCTGGCTTGCAAACCTTGTTCTTTCAAGTATTGTTTAACTTGAGCAACGGTATATTCATTTCTATGGAACATACCAGCACCTAAAGCAGCATCGGTTGTTGTTTTTTCAAAAACTTCAGCAAAATGCTCTGGTTTACCAGCACCACTTGAAGCAATGACTGGTATGTTAACAGCAGATTTAATAAAATTAATTAATTCTAAATCATAACCAGAATTTGAACCATCTTTATCAATACAATTTAACAGGATTTCACCGGCACCTAAAGCTTCACAAGCTTGGACTAATTCATAAGCACCCAAATCAGTAGTTTCACGACCACCTTTAATAGTAGTTGGATACCAAACGTATTCTTCACCATTTGCACTTGGAAATTTAGTTTTAAAAGTCTTATTTTTGGTATCTTCTGGAGATTTAACATACGCACGTTTTGGGTCAACTGATATCACAACAGCCTGGGCACCATATGCTTTGGAAATGGTTTCAATTGGAGAAGTACCATCACCCTTTTGACCATTTTCATAATATTTCTTTGCTGCACTAACAGCATCAGTACCAATAGAAACCTTATCAGCACCAGATCTAAAGTATAAACCAGCAACTTGTAAAGCTGGAACCTTAGTGCCATCTGGATCAACAACATCTTTAATACCACCACCAACAGTCAATGGGACAAAAATAGTTTTTGCAGCTCTTTTTAAAACTTCCAACATTGGAGCATCAGCAATTGGAGAGTTTCTAAAAGAAGTGATGTTTAAAAATGTGATTTCATCAGCACCTTGCTTGTAATATTTTTCAGCTAATTGAACTGGTTTACCCAAGTTTCTAACATCACCACCATTTGCATCTTTTTCACGAACATCATATTGATCACCTTTAGTGACGACTAAGTCACCATTGTCATTTGTTCTGACATCTAGACAAGCAATGATTCTTCTAGTTAATCCATTATTTGAACCATCGTTAACATTGGTGATCTTTGGGCAATCAGTGTATTTTTGTTGAGTTAAAAATGCTTTAATGACTTTTAAACCAGCTTCACCAGATTTTTCTGGGTGGAATTGAGTAGCAAAAACATTATCTTTTGAGACAGCAGCAATGAATTCTTCATCACCATATTTAGTAGTAACAAAATCCCAATCATTTTTTTTTAATAAATTTTTTTTATCATCATTTAAGATTGCAGCAAAAGAATGAACAAAATAATAACGATTATTTGGATTAATGTCAAATAAAATCTTATCATTTTGTTTAGTAGATGGAGAAACAGAATTCCAACCAATTTCAGGAACAGATTTGGTTGTAGCATCAAATTTAGTTAATTCAAAATCAATATAACCTAAACCTTTAACACCAGAACTTTCAACAGAACCATTAAATAAAGCTTGTAAACCAACACAAATCCCCATTATTGGTTTACCAGTAGCAATATATTTCTTGATTGGTTCAACAAAACCCTTTTCATTAACTTGATGAACAAAATGACCATAATTACCAACACCTGGTAAGAACAATAGTGATGCATTATTCAATTCTGGATCATTAGATTCTTTAATTAGACGAGTTTCAAAGCCCAAGGCTTCAATAGCATTTTGTAAAGAACGTAGGTTCCCACTCTCAACATCAATAATATGAACAATAGCCATTTTGTTTGAATTTCTGTGGACAAACTTTTTCAAATAATGAGTGTTTATTCATCTTCATCTTCTCCAGAGAAGTATGAATCATTTTTATCATTAAAAAAAAACTTCCATATTAAGTAATTTACCTTTTTGGGAAAACAGAATAAATCAGGAAATTACAATCTCATCTCATCTCATCTCAACAATTAAACAAACTACAAAGTTTATAGAATAAGGATAAATAAATTAAATCTCTTTCTATATATAAACACATGTAAATGTACAAACCAACAAATAAAAAAAGACTAACCATCCGGGGTAGAGTTTTTTTTTTTTTTAAACAAAATATTAAATTATCCTTATTTCTTGATTGTTCTTCTAGTCTTAACGGCATTAGCTAGTTCAGTCAACATTTCAACAGTGGTTTCCCAGCTGACACAAGCATCAGTGATGGAAACACCGTACTTCAAGGCACATCTACCTTCTTTTGGAACAGATTGTTTACCTTCGTTAATGTTGGATTCAATCATAACACCAATGATTTTATCTTCACCTTTAGCAACTTGTCTAGCAACTTCAGCAGAAACGATAGGTTGGTTCTTGTAATCCTTGTTGGAGTTACCATGAGAACAGTCAACCATTAGAACACCACCTTCTTGTAATTTAGACTTGGCATCTTTAACAGAAGCTTCATCGTAGTTAGTACCTTTCTTACCACCTCTTAAGATGACAAAACAATTTTCGTTACCTCTAGTGGAGGTGATAGCAGCAATACCATGCTTAGTAACACCCATGAAATGATGTGGAGAAGAAGCAGCTTTAACAGCATCAACAGCAACGTCTAAAGTACCATCAGTACCATTTTTGAAACCAATAGGGAAAGATAAACCAGAAGCTAATTCTCTATGTAATTGAGATTCAGTAGTTCTAGCACCAATAGCACCAAAGGATAATAAATCAGCCAAGAATTGAGGAGAGACGGTGTCCAACATTTCAGAAGCGATTGGAATACCTTTGTTTGTTAAATCACAAAACAATTGTCTAGATATTTTCAAACCTTTGTTGATGTTAAAAGTAGAATTAATTTCTGGATCGTTGATTAAACCTTTCCAGCCAACAGTAGTTCTTGGTTTTTCCAAGTATGCTCTCATGACAATGACTAATTCATTTTCTAATTCATCACTTAATTTTTTTAATCTAGTGGCATAATCCATTGCAGCATCAGCATCATGAATAGAACATGGACCGACAATGACTAACAATCTGTCATCTTCTTGCTTAATAACTCTGATAGCATCTCTTCTACCTTGGTCAACAGTCTTTATGGAAACACTTGATGGTTTAACATCGTGTTGTAAAAGTTCAGGAGAAACTAGAGGTTCGTAACCAATAATGTTGATGTCTTCTAATTCTTCTGGAGCTGGAGTGGTGGTTTTCTAAAACAAGTTAGTAATTCAACGCTTGCTCCTTCATAAAGAAACACTTACCAATGACATTGTTTAATACTTTCTCTTTAAAAGTTTATAAATTCAAAAGTTGTTGGTAAAAAAGAGTTTAATACTTTTCATCAACGTTTTTTTTTTTACTCATCGAACTATATGAATCACCTGCATGAAAAATTTCCCGAATGCAGATTTTTTTCCCAATTTTAAAAAATGGGAAAATGGAGAGGAAAATTTCTATTAAAAAGTTGAAAATTTGTATTCAAAATTATCTTATTCAAATTCTACGAGTTTGATTTACTTGGAAATGTTATTTTATTGGGGTTAAAAGCTTGTAAATTGATGTTTCGACAATTTTAAACTACTCTCATCTCTAAGTAAAAACCACTCTTTCTTGGAAGTTTTTTACATTTTTATCTTCTCTATTGAAAATTTTCTTACACATGGTTGTTCTTAGCCACTCATTCCATAGCCGAAGTCTTTATAGTTATTACTTCTAGTAAAATTGTATTACCGGTTAGCCTATACATCTCGAGTGATTAGCAATCCTGCATGACTCTTTGACGGTTATCGATTAAACAGTGACTGCTTTTTACCTCAATTTCAAAGAACGGGATATAAAATATAATTACAATGATTTTTAATCATTGATCTTGATAGATTATGTGTAAATATACATTAATATGCCATTACTAAAACTTTGACACATTCTGCCGTTTGTTTTGGTCTAAAGGCGCTTATTATCTCTTTTTTTGTATATCGGAACTACTTTTTTTATATAAAAAAGCAGTAACCGTTTATAACCGTAAAAAGACATTAGGGTTCATTAGGGTTATAATACAATAAAGATTAATACAAGTTTCATTCATTAACTAATTACTCTGTTTTTTCTTAACTCTGGGCAGTTGTTGATACTCAACATCAACTTCTATAGGTCTTTTTAGTGGGGATTTGGGCACAGATATTTCACTGAGTTTTAGATGGGCAACTTGTGGATGTAAAGCCATTGGTTCATTATTGTTTTCATTATTATCATCAGCAACATCTTTATCCAGTTTCAGGTTTTGGAAAAGTAATTGAATTTTCTGTATATATTCTTCATCTGGTAATGTATCTGGACTAGTTTTGATCAAATTTTTAACATTATGCATATTCTTTACATTATCCTCTTCTGTTCCTAATTTATACTCAAAACCTTCAGTTAACCCATCATCTGCAGTTAAAACTTCTTTCCCAATCAATGCAATCATTCTTTTATAATATAGATCCAAAACATTATATTCAGTCCCATTATTATTTTTATTGGTATCATCATCTGTATTAGATTGTATTTCTTGTGTTGATGTGGTTGGGTTTAATTCATTTTCTAAACTTTCAATACTTTTTTTTCTTTCTCTTCCATTTGAATGAATATTATAATCATTAGCACAATTTTCAATATTCCCATCATTTGGTAATATCCTATAATTTACTTTTGTTAAAAATTCTCTTTCTAAAATATCTAATTCATTAGCATGAACACCACCAACTTTTGCATAATGACTATTTGTACAAAAAGAATCACATAACCCTTTACTCCCCACTGTAGTGGCAGTTAATAAAAATCTGTGTACTGTTAATGAATTCAAAGTAAAAGATTTATAAACTGCTGAAAGTAAATCAATATAATAAACAGCAGCCAATAAAACAGCATTTTCTAATGAAGAATATCTAGCCAATCTTGCCAAATAATTGTAAACTGAAATTCCTGGAGGAGTTCTTGAATGAAATCTTGTTAAATTTTCTGGAGTCAGTGAAGCGTTAGCATCGTTAAAATTATCATTTATCCGTATTAATGAATTTAACATCCTTGAAATCAGTATTATTAAATCATCCCTGCAACAGAAAATAAAATTTGGAGGTAAAATCTTTACCTTATTTGCATTTTCTGACATATTTTTTTTTTGTATGTTGTTATGAATGTATAAATGTTGTTTGTGTGTGTGTATGTAAACGTGTGTATCTGTGTGTAAAATTTTGTAAAAGTAAAATTGATATAATCTGGTAAAAAAATAAACCTTCTGTAAAAACTTAAACCAACTTCACTTTATATCATTCTGGTTATAGAATTGAATCTTTTCAAGAATATCTTGTGAATAATTTTTTTTTTCAAATTTTTATTCAACTGTCTTGTTATTAAAGTTGATAAAATCTAATCAATTATCACTCTGCTCAGCAGGATTGAAAAAAAACAATCAATTTAAAACAAATTGAATACGAATTATAATAAAACCAAATAAAACCTCAAAAAATTGTATGAAAATAATCAATCTTTTTTTTTTCTGGGAAACTTTAACAATTAAATAAATAAATCAATCAATTAATAACAAATCCCAGCACTAATGATCTCCAGAATTGAAACTAACAAATCAAATGGAGGATGAATTGAATAAATAAATCAATAAGTTGTAAAGAAATGAAATTGGCAAAATAAAGAATCAAGATCTTAAAATAAAGTGCTTGTTTACTGCTATAATTTTGGTAGTTGTTACCTTTTTTATCTTTACAATTGATTGATGCTTTCAAAATTTATTGTTTGTGAAAAAAACAAGCTCCACGTGACAAGCTCCACGTGATAAAACAAAAAAATTCAAGATTACATAAGTGATTAATAATAATAATAATAATAAAACTACTACTACTGGATATGGAAAGATATTAATATCAAATATTACCATTCATTTGTTGTTAGTATACATGTAGACATCCATCCTCTTTGATTTCAAATATTCAACAGGAACAACCATTATGGTCGTTATCCAATTGGATGTTGATGGCATCATTAAACTCATCGTTGAATTCATCAGTTTCTTCTTGTTGTAGAGCGTTTCTAGCAATAACATCAAATGCTTCATCAATATTTAGTGCTTCTTTGGCACTAGTTTGGAACAATGGTAAATTACCCAAGTTTGCAGCAAATTGTTGTGCTTTTTTCGTACTTATAACTTTCTTGCTGTCATCAACATCAACCTTATTACCAATTATAACAAATGGGAAATTTTCAGGATTTTTAACATTAGCTTGAATTAAAAATTCATCCTTCCATAGTGAAATGTTTTCAAATGATTTTTGATTAGTAACATCATAAACCAAAACACAACAATCAGCACCTCTATAAAAAGCAACACCTAAAGATTGGAATCTTTCTTGACCTGCAGTATCCCATAATTGCATAGTAACTGGCTTATCATCTATCGTCAATTCTTTAGTTAAAAAATCAGCACCGATAGTAGCTTTGTATTGATGGGAGAATTTACCATTAACAAATTGTTGCATTAAGGATGTTTTACCAACACCGGAATCACCTAAAATGATCACTTTTAACAAAGTTTTCTTCTTTGAGGACATTTCTTTTTAATCAAATATTTTTTATGGCCTTTAAAATAAGACTCTTTTATTCTTATTTTAGTTATCAGTATTAATGTATAGTAACAAAGTTGAACAAAATCAATCAAATAAACAACAACACTAAACCTATCAAGGTAATGCAAGTATATATGAATAAAGCAAACAAATAAATATCCACTAAAGACAAAAAATCAACTTTGATCGGATTTGAATTGTTGATATTTTTAAAAATAATCTCAATTTTTGTACTGAATGTTGTGGTTGTTGTGACCCTGGTTTTGTAAAGCAAAAAAAGCAGATAAACCTTGAACTATTACCCGGAATATTAGGTTCAATTAAAATTAACTAATTTATCAATAGAAAAAGAATGTAAAGTAGATATTTAGTAAATGGTTTAATGTATATTGTAATGGATCTACAGAATGTAATCAACACCTAGTATTATTATACACAATTTTTCTTCAGATACCCTTTAAAGATTGAAGTTTTCGGCCTATCTCTGAAAATTTCAAAGACAAAAGATTAGAAACAGCCTTACAATAAGATAAAATCTACAATAAAATCTACAATTAAAATTTCTAATAAGATACGATCAATTAATAAACTATACAATAAATAATATTGTATCAAGCTTATTTCTTACCAGCCTTAACAGCAGCCTTGGTAACCTTACCAGCCTTGTCGGACTTGACGACAGACTTGATAACACCAACAGCAACGGTTTGTCTCATATCTCTGACAG